>JAFELL010002605.1:0-13399 GCA_019059645.1 Caranx melampygus | reverse complement strand
TTATGTAATCGTCAAGTTAAAAGTAGTCAGCCCTCATGGTTTCCAGCAGGAACACTTTGTTCTGCCACCTGAACGGACAGGCTAGTGTTAGCCGCGGTTAGCTTGAAGTCATTCTCTGCCACTGTTAATGCTACATGCTAATGGTTATATAATGAACCTTGAACTGGTGGCTCTGGTAAACACATAAACGAAAAGGTAAGACCCTCATGCAAAACTGACCACGTATAAAACCTATTTAAGAGAAAGAAGAGTGACATACCACCAGACCTCAGTTTCATAACAGTTTGCTTGTACTGTGAGACCGTTGCGTAAACTAAACAACGTCAAGTTGACTAACGATACACCGGAAACAGGAGATGTTCCTTCAAAATAAAATCAAAATAACGCCAAATATAACTACATGTATAAAATATAATAGTTGTCATAACACAGATCACCGCTGAATGTTGAACTATCTTATTACAGCCCTTGTTTTTGTTTAGAGTTGGTATTTAGTACCTAAGTGTTGACTCATCGTGCACCGAGGGTTTCACTGGAATTTGTAGCGGAAGCATTGAATAGACTTTGGGCAGCTTGATGAAATGAGAACACGCCCCTACACGTGTTTGTTGTTTCAGGTTTTTTAACCCTTGTTTTGCCGTTTTCCACAAGCGTGATTTATACTGCGTACTTCGGAGTGAACATGGCACCTGTACAGTTTGAAAATACAGGGTCAGTTGTAAGTTAGGACGCAGTTTCTCATTAAATGAAGGCACGTCCAAACTTAGGTCAGATGCTATATGTACAAGTGTAGAAACCCTTATTTATTTATTGGCAGGTGGGAAACAGTCATGGTCCGAAGGTGTGAACACTGAAGGGCATGGACCATGTAATTAAAATAAAAGGGTCAAAAACACAACATTTTACAAGAATTCATCAAGAAAAGGTATGTGAAAATGTACTTTATGTTTAAATTAAATGTCCATGATACAGGATAACAGTCTCAGTGAGCGACATGCATTATGCCATCCAATCAGCACAGATGGAGTATGTAACTTACTGCGGGACCTGGCTGCAGTTCCCACTCTCTCTCACTAGGTGGTGATAATTGCCACGCTGTGCACTCTGTCTAAAAAGAGGAAGAAACTGCTGCGCTGTTGTGCGGACACTTCCACCCAGGAAGGTAAGTTAACATTTTATTTTGCAGATCTTATGTCTAAATGTGTAACATTATAATTCTCGTCTGAACTCTTACTGTACCGATGCCCAATAGCAGAGACTTACGGCGCCGTTAATGTTTTACACAGTGACACTAAAGTCACCGCTCAGTTCAGGATGAATTAAGTGAAGTTCAGATGAGCAGGTAACATTCAACAGTTTTCAACATTTTGACAAAGTATATTCAACAAACACACAGAAGCAGCTGTGTCACCGTCCCCTGAACACGGGCTGTCCCTGCTTTCACTTTCTTATCTAACCTCTTCTCAAATAGCTGCTTGATCTGATTTTTATTTTTTTGTTTAAACCAAATTGAACATTAAACCGCATGCTGTGTAATAAATGTGTCTACATGTCTGACGACACTATACCGCAAGTGACTGTCAAATAAGTCTCTGTCATATGTTTTTTCTTCTCTTACTAACACAACAGTGCAGCCAGACAGTCAAAGCAAATGTGAAGTGAACAGCAGGGAAACAAATAAATGCGTTAAAATATCCTTTGTACTCAAATCATATTAAAAATATATAGCAGCTAAGATGGTGCTCAATCAGTTAAAAGCAAGAACATAAATAAATGCATAATCAATCAATAATCAATAATCCATGTCCTCATGTACTTTGTATAAAAAATATCAGATGTGTGATTTGCTCCTGAAATGACTGTGGACTCTTTGTTTCCTTGTGTGTCTGTTGATTTTACCTTCAGTCTGTGGTTTTCCTGTAATCACCTGCCCTGGTCTAATGTGTTTGATCTGTTCCCCGATGGTGCATATCATTTTCTGTTTCTGTTTGTGCTTCAGTGTTTGCTTTGTTTGACTGTTATGTTCATGTGAAGTATATTAAGCCCTCGTGTACAGAAAAAGGACAGATGTGTGAACATAAACACACATAAAAGATTAATTTCATGTAATTAAAAAGTGACCAAGGTTTTGACTCGTGTAGAAAAACTCAACCTTTACTTTCTCTCATGTTCTTTCTTTTCTGGTGCTGGTGTGGCTTGTTGATGTATTGTTTGATTCACTTGGGCTCATGGATCTTTTGTATGTGAGGTTTGTTTTTGTGCAGAATATAATGTCCAGCTTTTTACTGGTTGTTCTGGTTAGTTTGGAATGAATCAGCAGAATAGGTCTGTTAGTATTTGAGGAGGAGGGAGGGCGATGACAGAACAGCTATAGATGTCCTGTGTACAACATACTGCTGAGCTAAGAGTCTTATCTGGAGTCTTATACTTAATGATAACAGATTCTGTGTTCACTGATAAAATGAATGATTTTTCTTTTGTACAAAATGTGTAAGGCGACTTCAGGGAGTGACATTATTCACACTGCAATGCTGTTAGTGAGGAGCTAAGGCAGCAAAGACTTGGATGACAATCAGTGACGATGGACCCTGATGTCAGTGCTGCTGGACTGTGCAGACTGGAGAGGGCTGCTGGAGTCTCAAGTACAAGTGGAGCTCTCTGAAAGGTAGGACTGTAACTAAACTGGTTCAAATGAAGCCCTTATTCATAAGTGACACTTGGTGTATAAGGTTTTTGTCCAGAAAAATGTGCTGCAAAGAAACCATCGAATGCTCAAAACTGAGAACCTGGAAACAACAAATGTTTTGCATGATTTGTAGAAATAGATGCAGACTAATTTTCTCTTGATGTGATGTAATTGCAGAGGCCTGATGAGTTTTGTATGTTC
The DNA here is from genome assembly GCA_019059645.1 of Caranx melampygus. Lineage (NCBI taxonomy): Eukaryota > Metazoa > Chordata > Actinopteri > Carangiformes > Carangidae > Caranx > Caranx melampygus. Next base: position 10,512 of record JAFELL010002605.1, on the reverse strand, counting down.
TTCCTCAGATTTAACAGGCAGACAGATGCGGATCTAGAGCGCCACATAGAGGACGTGTGGAAGGAGCGGGTGTCCAAAGAGCCATGGCTTTTCAACGGGGCAAAATTCAGACTGCACTCTTTCTGCTTGGCCTCCCCTCGATGTCCCTCGTCATCCTTTGCTGCTTCTAAACACCCGCCCTGCAATCATCATCTCAAGAGCCTTTACTCCACAGTCAGTGTGGACAATCAGGGAGATCTTGACCCTCAGCGTTATGCTCAGGACGGTTTGGACTGTAGAAACATGTCTATAAATCAGACAGAAAATATCAAGGATGTCGTCCAACAGGCAGCAAATTCACCTCAACGTCACTCCTCCATTTGTAGAGCAGCTCCACTTCTCTTTGGTAAAAACACACCTGGTCCAGACACAGGGCCTCTCCTCACTCTGAGACTGGGCCTCACATGCTACAGGGATTACCTGGGAACCAACTGGTCGTGCAGAGTGGCAGAGCTCTGTCAGCGTGGAGAGGCGGAGTTTAACGATCCCCTGGCGCTGCTGGCTCAGCCCCTGGGTGTGGGTGGCATCCTGTGCACACAGGACGGACAGGTGGTGTTGATCCGGAGGAGCCAGAGGGTGGCAGAGGCAGGGGGGCTCTTGGACATCCCCGGGGGTCACCCAGAGCCTAAGGTGAAGCAGAATAATAGAGAATGAATGTCACTGATGTGATTGGTGTGTTGTTGACAGTATCACTGGTTTCTTCAGGCTGTGTGTGAGGAGGTCAGCATGGCCAAGATGCAGCAGAGGAGGGAGGCCATCGTGTCAGAGCTGTTCAGGTCCGTGTGTGCTGAGATCAGAGATGAGGTGAGTTTGTCTTGAGCGTATGGTGAATATGAGACAAGGGTGATATGTGATTGCTGCAAGGTGCATGAAGAGCAAAAACATGTACTGGTAGCTCCAATGTCAAATCAAACCAGTGGGAGTCTGCTGGAAGAGGTGCAGTAAATCTGGGATGGCCAGAGTCTTTTAGGTTGGGAACATCTGGGTCTGACTCACCTGGAGGATGAAAGAGTGAGGCTGACTTGTAAAACTTACAGTCACACTGGATTTACTCCTTTTTATATGATGCTGACTTTATTTCTTTGAAGCCAAGAGCAGATTTTGCCAAAATAACAAAACAAGAATCTGAACTGACAGATTTCTAGGTGTTAGTGTAAAAGTGAACACAAAAGAAAAGATTACATGTCTCAAAGAGAGATTAATAAGGCAGAGTAACTACACTGCTCTTTAAACATATGTGTGTAATATTAAGTGTTTGCAATATCTCTCTGATTTGTAATTAAAAGAGAAACTGGTGTAGAAAATCCAGCTTTTCCAAAGTAGAACATTTCCAGATCCATACTGGATTTATTGATCTTATGTGTTGATGCTTTACTTTATGATTGTTGAACACTGTATCTCTCCTGCTCCAGGTGAACCTCCCTCTGAGCTGCCTCGGAGAGCCGGTCCTGATGGGTGTCGCACTGAATCACACCAGTGCCGGGAGAGCAAGTGCTGAGTTTTATGTCAGTACTCACTCCTCCCACTTTAGTCCTGACTGCAAACTCTTGAACCAGCAGCAACCGTGAAAGGTATGATCTATATCGTACTGTGGTGCTGAGCTGCAAAACGAGCATCACAAACAATATTTCAGAAGGCAGAATAACCAAACCTACTCGAAAACAGGAAACAACATACTTTAAAAAGCACATTGTCAAAAATGTACTTACGTGTTCTTAAATTACATCACAAGAGAGTGTCAGAAATCTTAACTCATCATCTTTATCGTTGCTTGGTAACGATGAGTCTGTTGTGTCTGTGATTTCAGTTGCTCGTTGACATCTGATGAGGTCAGAGAGTTGTACTGGAAAGGAGGAGTGGAGGCCCACGAGTCCACAGACATCGTCTTCCTCAGCAGAGCGGTCAGTAAACTACAGACACACATGTATGAATGTCTCCAGACTGAGCAGGAAGTTCAGTTTCAGTTTCACCCGAAAGTGATAGCGGAAGTGATTTAGTTTTTCCTTTTTGCAGGAGATGCTGCAGCTGGACAGGAGCAGCACTCTGTGGTCAGAGCTCTGTCCCTCAGCTAAAGGAGCAGTGCTGCTTTATCAGACAGTGAAACCTGACGCGGAGCCAGAGTGAGCAGACGACCTGATGCTCAGCTGATCACATCTAAGAACTGATCAAACAGAGTTCCTCATCAGAGTTGAGGGATTTATTAGCACATCAAACATTGTGATCAATACTAAAACTGTTAAAACTGTACAAAAATACTGTATATTTTTGTGATTGAGAAAATCTTAAAAAGTGGCCAGGTTTTTAGTATTAAATGTATAAATACTGGAGCATGATTGTCAAAGCAGGAACCTGCTCTGTCTCTGTCTTTTAAAATAAAATGACTGATCAGCAGACTTGTAGTCCTTGTAAACACAGGTAATGCAGCAGCATTGGTTTCTTCACCAGTAGCCCCCGTAACCGCTGGAAACAAAGTCACTGTTGTAGCTGTAGGTCTGGTCCTGATAAGCCACACTCTGAAATGTAAATAATGCACATGGACAAGTTTGTTTACTCTGTGAAATAAGCAGAAGCTGGTCACTGCTACTGTTGTGACGCTGAGCAGCAAATGTCATATTGAAACTAGGTAGGTGTGTAACTAATAAAGTGGCAGAGTCCTCTACTCTAAACACTGTTCTGAGTGTGTTTTGTACACAAACTGGTTGGTTCTTTGTCAATTATCATACCAATGGCCTGGTCTTGTAAACAACATTATTTTATAATCCATGATCCATTCAACATGTGAGCATCAAAGTTAAATTTAATCCCATTCAGTTAATGGGGAAAGAAGTTGTAATGAATAGAAAACTGAGTAGATATCTCTGTAATAAATAACATAATAAAAAATGAATGTAGATTCTAATACAGTAGTACTGGCATGGCAGATCATACATTTTTAATCATATCAAATAAGTTTTCTCTTCCTAATAGTCTGACATTACAAACATAGCTGATCATTTTAACTACGTAAAGTACTCTTTCCTCACAACAGTAAGATCATTACCATCTACTGTGGTATTAATATTCAACACTCCGTCACAGCAGTTGAAATAGCCCAGGAGTTGGTGTCATTACATTTATAATTTTTCCAACTGACTAATTACAGTCTCAAATGAGTAAACAGTATGGACCTCACTTCATCACTTATCATGTCCTCCGCACTGGTGAACTAATTAACCACAGTTTCTATTAATGGATTAACTTAAACTTCTCAGATAAATCTCAACCTTTTTTCTTATTAATGGAATTAACTCACTCAGATGTTAAACTTTAAATATAGCACTAGCATGACAAAGCAATGAGGTTCAGCACAGGTTTAAACAACAAAGAAAGAGTTGACATTACAGGTTTGGTATGTTGTTTAGTATAGTAGTTGTGTTAGATTTCACAGTTGTATTTACTCACATATCTTGGGTGCTGGTTCCATGACTGCATGTTACATCTTGGGGCTCTCCACCCTATGGAGACATAAACACACATAAACTTCCATCTCAGAATATCAAATTTTCGAAAACAGTCCATCATCCTCTGGTGACCTTGAGTCCACTGCATCCTATATGATGGAGGGCCGTAGGGGAAGGGTCTTTTCTTGTGAAGTCTGGGTTTCTTCTTCTCCTGTTGGGGATGGGGGGGAGACGTCTGCGAGCACCGTCTTTGTACTCCTGCAGCAGCATCTGTGCCTGTTCCTGAGGCAGCTCCACATACTGCAGCTCCTCCAGCAGCTCACTCTGCTGCTCCGGTAGACTGCAGCTCACTGGAGTCAAATGGACAGATTATGGGTGTGTAATTCTCAGCCTGCATGAACTCATTGGGCTGACTTCATACACTACAAAGGACTTATACATGATAGAGGGATCGAGTGAAAACCAGGGTTTCTTCAGGTTTCAGCAGGTAAAAGCAAAGACTTTAATCTGTGGTTTTTAATACCAAATAAAATGTAATTTAACAGACTATTCACAATGTTATTGTTAAAATACTTTGCATGGAAACCCAGCTACTAATCCCATCTGTCACCTCAGAATATGCTCAGGGTGAAGGAGCCAATGTTGAACTCTGCTAAGATGATTGTGAATAAATTAAAGACATTTTGATACTTTTATGGGATTTTTAAGCAAACTGAATTCAAAGCTTCAAGGCTTTTTGAGACCTACAGATAGTCTGAAACACTAAATGACAATTCAGTCTGATGCTCAGGCCAATACACACAATGAATCATTAATTATTAAAAAATTACCCAGTAAAGTGAGGAGACAGTTCTGGGTATGTCATCATTAAACATGATTTTCTCTTTGAACTCAGAGACATTGGTCAAGTTTCCAATTCCCATCACAAAATACCTTCATATCAACTGTCAACAGTGAATTATCTCACCTCACAATACCAGTCTAAACTGGCAATGAGCCAAGCACGTTAATTAACTATTTAGATGTTATACACTCAGTAAAACCTGCACAAGTCAGACCTTGGAGTTTAAGCAGCGCTGTCTCTGGGATCTGCTCCTCATCTCTCATCTGGTGCTGCAGCAGTCGTCTTTTCCACTCATCTGCAGAGGAAAAACCACCACCGCTTTCCGCCTGAAGCCTGTGAACAGCTGCAACTTGTGACGGCGTGCGGAGACGAGTACGTTGCACTGAAAACAGAAAAATGATATAGAGAAGAGGGTGAAACAACTGAGGAGGACAACATAATAAACCAGCTTGAACTGAACTACTGCTGTTATGTCCAAACAATTGATTGTACATGCTTGTGAGGTCATGCACAGTGATGTGGTGTGAGTCTGTCGGTGACATTTTGTCTTACATTCAGGTGCTTTGAGGTAAGAATTTAGGGAGATTAAACTACACGAGTGTAAAATGAAGGGTTACCTGGTCCAGGATGTAGTTACCAGGCATCTGAGCAGCTGTCTTGATTAATTCAGTTAGACAACGACAGGCCTGCTGCAGCCTGCTGTCCCTCTGTCCACCACTCTACACACACACGTACACACACAGGTCAAACTTATTTGGAGCATTTTGTGAAAACTCAGAATGTGATCTTTGAACGTGGATAGAGTACATGAGTAAAGGAGGTTTGACTGACAATCATACATGCGAGCAGCTCCTCAGTGCCTAGAAGCCTGTACTGTTTCCCTGGATGCTGCTTCATGTGAGTTTTGGCCCAGTGACTCTTCCCAGAACCAGGAAGACCCACCATCAACAACACCTGGAGGGAGGAAGAGAAAAAGAGATGTTTACAGGCTGTACTATGACACAAAGAAAAAAATTCCTTGATGTGGTTGTGGTGCTATTCTGCCTTTCAATAAGATGCATAAAAAATACACTGGAGCACAAGAATATTTTCATCCCCATCACAATAACCATTTTGTCACTTTACAAAAAGTTTTGGCCTCTACAACGTTTCTGCCCAGACAAAAAAAAAAAAAAAAACTGAACTGTTTTCCTTTATTTGTTTATGTTGTTTTGCTGCTGTTTCATCTGCATAATGTTGAACAGTGTGGATGGGTTTATATATGTTTTTATAAGTATTTACATTATAATCTGATTATCAAAATAAATATACTTTGCATTGAAACCCAGTCACTGACTCCATCTCTCACCTCACTATGCGCTTGTGGTGAAGCTGCCACTGTTGAGCGAACCCTCTGGCAAGCAGGTAGAGCTGCCAGTGGTGTAAAACTTGGAGGACTGGGGGTACCAGGGAGGAGCGATGGGGCCAGGAGGAATCTGACTGAACAGGTCTTACAGGGACATGAGGGAACAGTGGACGACCCTGCAGCACAGAGGCGCTCAGGCAAAAGGCCACACCCATGAAGCGGCCATTCTTTGAGAAAGAGAGCTGAACTGCACTGTCTGAGGACAAAGACTGTGGATGTGCAGGTGTAAGTAGATGAGATAGAAAACTTACTCTTAAGCTGTAACTACAGTGACTATATAGTGAGAAAAACTTGTAACTCACAGCGTAACAGCCAATGATGTCCCCCTCTGAGAAAGGCACTCCAAAACTCCACTTCTTTTCCAGCTGATACTTTTTTACCGCACCCATCATAAGCAAAAGAGAGTTCATCCTGACCTGGTGTGAGACAGATTGACAACCAGAGGGAAATAAAGGCATTTTACCAAGAACAAAAACGTCTCCAGAACTGATGCCTCATTTCAACTATCCTAACGAGCAGAAAGACATGCTCCTACCAGCAGCAGAGAGGTGTTGGCCACTGACCAGCCCACTCTTACACCACAGGGCTCCATAACCTCTGGTTCCTCTGGTTGTGTCATCAACAACTTTCTCTCCAGCCTCACCTCGAAGCTCACCCTGCCCTGCAGAACCCGTGGGTGAGCCTGCAGCCTGACCATAATGAGGGGAACTGAGCCCAGAACCGTGGCTGCCCACAGGATCCATCAGGACCCACCTCGAAATGGAGGTGACTGTCATCTGTAGAAACAACAAAGAGAGATTCAAGAATTTCACACCTTCTCGAATTACTTTGATTATTGTCAATTAAAATTCTGTGTCTACATCAGGTTGGTTTTCTTCTTTTTCCCACCCCAAGACTCACAAGTGTCTAGTCTGACTTTATCATCATCCTTCTCCTCTACCTCCCCTCTGTCCACTGGAGGTTGTGGTGATTTGGCTCTGGTTGTGAAGAGATAAACAATAAAGGATGATGCTTCATAATACACATTGACAGAAAAAATGAACTGAAATTGATACTTACGGCCCACGTTTGGGTAGTTTGACATTTTTTCTGTAACTTTTCTGCACAGAATACTTGAAGTGAACTGATCCCAAGCCCTCATTGGTGTGTTTTTAACAGTAGTCTACAAACCACTGCACGCCATTACCTCTTGTACCGTATCTCCTCTTTGAACTCGTAGAAAGCTCTTCCTCTGCCGGTGTCCTCCGACAGCAGCCCTCTGTCCTCTCCAGGATCATCCGCCTCTTCCCCCTCTGCCCGGTGCTCCCTCAACGACTCCGACACAAACCCGTGGCCGTGTTGATTTGCATTTCCACCGACATCAGGCTCGGTCTGTGTCCGGCGTGTGTGTACTCCCTCCTGGCGTTGTTGTCTGGGCAACATGGTGAAGTGACACACATTTCACTCGGTGGTGGTGACGGGGACGGAGCGCGTGGCTCCACCGTCGGTGAGTCATTTGACAGTGTTACGTGTGTTTCACCGTCGGTCTCGCTCTGTCCTCTCTCTGAAGCCGACCACAACCTGTCCACCAGCTCAGCCTTCAGTCCTCTACTGTCCAACCCAACTCTTTAAGTCTGGACCGCAGCTCCGCCACTTTAACTTTTTGATATCGACAGCTTCATCGTTACCCGCAGATAAAAATACAGTCAGTTGTTATCTCATTCAAGTTTGTTTCTTTAAATTATGTCAACCTATCAAAAACTCTAGTAAAAAGGAAAACGTTTCAGTTAACACAACGATTCAATATGGAGCCCTGTTTGTGATTGGCTGCATGGATGTATTATGCCGAAAAAGTTTCTGGCTTCCGGGTTTACTTCCGCGTTATGGGCCCACTGAGTATGCGCAGTTGAGTCACCCCCATGATGCTTTGGGCCCTCCCATCATGCCTCTGGGCAATGAGAACGCGCGATCAGCGTTCTGGTGTTGGCCATGGATCAATTATAAGAACTGGATACGGCGCCGCCCCTCACGCCAATTTTTCCCAGTTGCCACTCGTGGTATTGCAACAAAAAATCCCCATGGTCCAAAAAGCATTTTTCCCATAGACCGCAATAGTAAAGGAGACAGCTGTCAAACTGTTCACAGGACACCTCCAGCTGTAAACACCGTTAATTACTAATCTTTCTATTGTATATTTTTAAGTCATGGACTTTCATCCATCAAAAAGTTTTTAAAAGGACAGAAAAGCCCCAGAAAAAGTCTCTTTTCCGATGGTGACGTCACAGCTGTGCGCGGTCACTCCCAAAGCGCGGTCGTGTTGTGGCATAAAACTCGGTCAGAAAAGTGAAGAAAAACAACTCAGGTGAGTTTTCATTTGGACAAATGGAGTTAATTTAACTTTATGATGTTTAATGTCTGTTGTCAGTCTCTTGTCAGCTCGTATTCTTAAACGTAACGTTTTCATTGATAAGATCGCATCGTAATAACTGGATTTAGCCTACTAATGTGACATCGGCCGATTTTACACGACTGCTCCTGCTAAACTCGGTTAAACTGTTGACTCACTAACCCACCCTAAATTTTTCAACAACTTTAACTTGGTAAGTCATTCATGCTGTCTGTTTATGTGTGTGTTAGCAGTGTCTCATCGCAGCTGATATTGAACACCTGTTCCTCAGTTCACAACGTCCACGTTAATTTATTTTAGGGCTTAAATTCCTCGGTGGTAAAATGTAAACTGAGACTTGGCCTCCATGGGTCGGTGTTTGTGGCCTGAAACGGTGCAGCCTGCTCCCTGTCTTCCACCCGGGCCTGAGTAGAAGGACCGTCCTGGACGTCCTCACCATCGTCTCTCCTCCTCAGCACGTCGTCAGTATGTGTTCTGTGTAGTATGCTACGCTAAATGTTCACTTACATTCATTATTAAATTGTTTGAAAAAAACATGCTTGTGACTTTTTTCCCCCAAAATCCAATATCTGCAGCAGTGTCTGAGGCATTCATGTATATACTGAAATACCTGGTTTTGTGACAGCTGCATAAGTGGACACTGACGTCCTACGTGTTGTGGAAATACTGTAAGGTTAAACTGTTTAATAACAAAGAGTCACAGCCACCTGAAGGCTTAATGATGATGATGAAACTACCTATAAAACACGCAGTAAAGACAAGGAAGATGCTTTTTCTGACTGTAAGTAAATGAAATTCAAAGAGCTGTAATTTTCCTAAAACACACAGTATGTCTTACAAAAACAAACCACATGTGTCTGACTTATAACACCACCACCAGCATCGTGTATATACAACTGTAGATCTGTGCAGCAAAGAAATTATGTGTAGGGTACATATACTCTTATACTCATCCATGAGTACCCCACGTTCACGCCACACATATGAACAGAGCAGGCAGGCCCTCACCGCTGTATACAGGGAGGAGGGGCGGGGGCTGGCTGGCTGAATGGTGGTCGCGGTACACCACGCCAGAACTGAACAGAGAGACTCAGACACCCACTCCCATTACATACACATACACACAGACAGGCAGCGAGGGGCGGGGGGGGATAGCTGGCCATAGCCGGTGGCTCGCGGTATAGACTACGGTCAGATCTGACCACGCCGGCCATGAACGGAGACACACACACTCAGTCATATCAGACGGGGGGCAGCTGACCGCTGTGGTGAGCCACAGGGAGCCGTAGCTCGGCGGTGGAGACTGTGGCCAGGCTAAACCCAGCCCTTGGACAGGGACCCTCAGCCGCGCATGCTCAGTCACACACTCACTCATAGTAGCCGGGGGTAGTTGACCGCTGTGATTACGAGCTACGGGGGAGCCGGACCGCTGGCAAACCGTGGCCAGGCTAAACCCAGCCCTCGGACAGGGACCCTTAGCCGCGCATGCTCAGTCACACACACTCAGTCATAGTAGCCATGGGGGGCAGCTGACCGCTGGCAAAACGTGGCCAGGCTAAACCCAGCCCTCGGACAGGGACCCTCAGCCGCGCATGCGCAGACACACACACACCCTCACCACTCAGTGATATGAGCCGGGGAGGCAGCTGACCGCTGGGCGAAGCTACGGACGGACCGCGGACTTCAGACTCGTAGCCGGGCTAAACCCAGCACTCGGACAGGGGAGCTCGGCCGCGCATGCGCAGACACACACACACCCTCACCCACTCAGTGATATGAGCTGACCGCTGGGAGAAGCTACGGACCGGACCGCGGACTTCAGACTCGTAGCCAGGCTAAACCCATCCCTTCGGACAGGGGAGCCCGGCCGCGCATGCGCAGACACACACACACTCACTGGACTGACTGCTATGAGCTACGGGGGTCAGCTGGCCGCTGTGAGAAGGTACGGGGAGCCGGACCGGACCTCGGGTTTGAGACTCGTGGCCAGGCTAACGAGCAGCCCTCGGACAGGGGAGCCCGGCCGCGCATGCGCAGACACACACACAGTCACTGGACTGACTGCTATGAGCTACGGGGGGTCAGCTGGCCGCTGTGAGAAGCTACGGGGAGCCGGACAGGACATAGGGTTTGAGACTCGTGGCCAGGATAACGAGCAGCCCTCGGGGACAGGGGGAGCCCGGCCGCGCAAATGCGCAGACACACACACACTCACTGGACTGACTGCTATGAGCTACGGGGGGTCAGCTGGCCGCTGTGAGAAGCTACGGGGAGCCGGACCGGACCTCGGGTTTGGACTCGTGCCAGGATAACGAGCAGCCTCGGACAGGGGGAGCCCGGCGCGCATGCGCAGACACAAACACACTCTCACCCACTCAGTGATATGAGCCGGGGAGGA
>JAFELL010002604.1:0-99435 GCA_019059645.1 Caranx melampygus | reverse complement strand
CGTGTAAAATCTTAAGTTACTTTTAACACTGTAAATCAGAATTTACTTCACTAGCTACACAATCTGATACAAGCTGACTGCTGACGCTTGTCATTATGTAATCGGTCAAGTTAAAAGTAGTCAGCCCTCATGGTTTCCAGCAGGAACACTTTGTTCTGCCACCTGAACGGACAGGCTAGTGTTAGCCGCGGTTAGCTTGAAGTCATTTCTCTGCCACTGTTAATGCTACATGCTAATGGTTATATAATGAACCTTGAACTGTGGCTCTGGTAAACACATAAACGAAAAGGTAAGACCCTCATGCAAAACTGGACCACGTATAAAACCGTATTTAAGAGAAAGAAGATGACATACCCACCAGACTCAGTTTCATAACAGTTTGCTTGTACTGTGAGACCGTTGCGTAAACTAACAACGTCAAGTTGACTAACGATACCCGGAAAAGGAGATGTTCCTTCAAAATAAAATCAAAATTAACGCCAAATGATATACTACATGTATAAATATAATAGTTGTCAGAACACAGATCACCGCGGATGTTGAACTATCTTATTAAGCCCTTGTTTTTGTTAGAGTTGTATTTAGTACCTAAGTGTTGACTCATCGTGCACCGAGGTTTCACTGGATTTGTAGCGGAAGCATTGAATAGACTTTGGGCAGCTTGATGAAATGAGAACCACGCCCCTACACGTGTTTGTTGTTTCAGGTTTTTAACCCTGGTGTTGCCGTTTTTCCCACAAGCGTGATTTATACTGCGTACTTCGGAGTGAACATGGCCACCTGTACAGTTTGAAAATACAGGGTCCGTTGAAGTTAGGACGCAGTTTCTCATTAATGAAGGCACGTCCAAACTTAGGTCAGATGCTATATGTACAATGTAGAAACCCTTATTTATTTATTGGCAGGTGGTAAACAGTCTGGCCGAGGGTGTGAACACTGAAGGGCATGGACCAGTAATTAAAAAAAGGGTCAAACAACATTTTTACAAGAATTCATCAAGAAAGGTATGTGAAATGTACTTTAGTGTTAAAATTAATGTCCAGATACAGGATAACATCTCAGTGAGCGACATGCATTAAGCCATCCAATCAGCCGATGGAGTATGTAACTTACTGCGGGACCTGGCTGCAGTTCCCACTCTCTCTCACTAGGTGGTGATAATTGCCACGCTGTGCACTCTGTCTAAAAATAGGAAGAAACTGCTGCGCTGTTGTGCGGACACTTCCACCCAGAGGTAAGTTAACATTTTATTTTGCAGATCTTATGTCTAAATGTGTAACATTATATTCTCGTCTGAACTCTTACTGTACCGATGCCCAATAGCATAGACTTACGGCGCCGTTAATGTTTTACACAGTGACACTAAAGTCACCGCTCAGTTCAGGATGAATTAAGTGAAGTTCGATGAGCAGGTAACATTCAACAGTTTTCAACATTTTTGACAAAGTATATTCACAAACACACAGAAGCAGCTGTGTCACCGTCCCTGAACACGGGCTGTCCCTGCTTTCACTTTCTTATCTAACCTCTTCTCAAATAGCTGCTTGATCTGATTTTTAATTTTTTTGTTTAAACCCAAATTGAACATTAAACCGCATGCTGTTTGTAATAATGTGTCTACATGTCTGACGACACTATACCGCAAGTGACTGTCAATAAGTCTCGTCATATGTTTTTTTCTTCTCTTACTAACACAACAGTGCAGCCAGACGTCAAGCAAATGTGAAGTGAACAGCAGGGAACAATAAATGCGTTAAAAATCCTTTGTACTCAAATCATATTAACAATATATAGCAGCTAAGATGGTGCTCAATCGTTAAAGCAGAACATAATAAATGCATAATCAATCAATAATCAATAATCCATGTCCTCATGTACTTTGTATAAAAATATCAGATGTGTGATTTGCTCCTGAAATGACTGTGACTCTTTGTTTCCTTGTGTGTCTGTTGATTTTACCTTCAGTCTGTGGTTTTCCTGTAATCACCTGCCCTGGTCTAATGTTTTTGATCTGTTTCCCGATGGTGCATATCATTTTCTTTTCTGTTTGTGCTTCAGTGTTTTGCTTTGTTTGACTGTTATTTTCATGTAGTATATTTAAGCCTCGTGTACAGAAAAGGACAGATGTGTGAACATAAAACACACATAAAAGATTAATTTCATGTAATTAAAAAGTGACCAAGGTTTTGACTCGTGTAGAAAAACTCAACCTTTACTTTCTCTCATGTTCTTTTTTTTGGCTGGTGTGGCTTGTTGATGTATTGTTTGATCACTTGGGCTCATGGATCTTTTGTATTTGAGGTTTGTTTTGTGCAGAATATAAATGTCCAGCTTTTTACTGGTTGTTCTGGTTAGTTTGGAATGAATCAGCAGAATAGGTCTGTTAGTATTTGCGGAGGAGGTGAGGGCGATGACAGAACACTATAGATTCCTGTGTACAACATACTGCTGAGCTAAGAGTCTTATCTGGGTCTTATACTTAATGATAACAGATTCTGTGTTCACTGATAAAATGAATGATTTTTCTTTTGTACAAATGTGTAAGGCGACTTCAGGGAGTGACATTATTCACACTGCAATGCTGTTAGTGAGGAGCTAAGCAGCAAAGACTTGGATGACAATCAGTGACGATGGACCCTGAGGTGTCGTGCTGCTGTGACTGTGCAGACTGGAGAGGGCTGCTGGAGTCTCAAGTACAGTGGAGCTCTCTGAAAGGTAGGACTGTAACTAAACTGGTTCAAATGAGCCCTTATTCATAAGTGACACTTGGTGTATAAGTTTTGTCCAGAAAAAATGTGCTGCAAAGAAAACCATCGAATGCTCAAAACTGAGAACCTGGAAACACACATGTTTTGCATGATTTGTAGAAATAGATGCAGACTATTTTTCCCTTGATGTGATGTAATTGCAGAGGCCTGATGAGTTTTGTATGTTCTTCCTCAGATTTAACAGGCAGACAGATCGGATCTAGAGCGCCACATAGAGACGTGTGGAAGGAGCGTGTGTCCAAAGAGCCATGGCTTTTCAACGGGGCAAAATTCAGACTGCACTCTTTCTGCTTGGCCTCCCCTCGATGTCCCTCGTCATCCTTTGCTGCTTCTAAACCCCCCGCCCTGCAATCAATCATCTCAAGAGCCTTACTCCACAGTCAGTGTGGACAATCAGGGAGATCTTGACCCTCAGCGTTATGCTCAGACGGTTTGGACTGTAGAAACATGTCTATAAATCAGACAGAAAATATCAAGGATGTCGTCCAACAGGCAGCAAATTCACCTCAACGTCACTCCTCCATTTGTAGAGCAGCTCCACTTCTCTTTGTAAAAACCACCTGGTCCAGACACAGGGCCTCTCCTCACTCTGAGACTGGGCCTCACATGCTACAGGGATTACCTGGGAACCAACTGGTCGTGCAGAGTGGCAGAGCTCTGTCAGCGTGGAGAGGCGGAGTTAACGATCCCCTGGCGCTGCTGGCTCAGCCCCTGGGTGTGGGTGGCATCCTGTGCACACAGGACGGACAGGTGGTGTTGATCCGGAGGAGCCAGAGGGTGGCAGAGGCAGGGGGCTCTTGGACATCCCCGGGGGTCACCCAGAGCCTAAGGTGAAGCAGAATAATAGAGAATGAATGTCACTGATGTGATTGGTGTGTTGTTGACAGTATCACTGGTTTCTTCAGGCTGTGTGTGAGGAGGTCAGCATGGCCAAGATGCAGCAGAGGAGGGAGGCCATCGTGTCAGAGCTGTTCAGGTCGTGTGTGCTGAGATCAGAGATGAGGTGAGTTTGTCTTGAGCGTATGGTGAATATGAGACAAGGGTGATATGTGATTGCTGCAAGGTGCATGAAGAGCAAAAACATGTACTGGTAGCTCCAATGTCAAATCAAACAAGTGGGAGTCTGCTGGAAGAGGTGCAGTAAATCTGGGATGGCCAGAGTCTTTTAGGTTGGGAACATCTGGGTCTGACTCACCTGGAGGATGAAAGAGTGAGGCTGACTTGTAAACTTACAGTCACACTGGATTTACTCCTTTTTATATGATGCTGACTTTATTTCTTTGAAGCCAAGAGCAGATTTTGCCAAAATAACAAAACAAAATCTGAACTGACAGATTTCTAGGTGTTAGTGTAAAAAGTGAACACAAAAGAAAAGATTACATGTCTCAAAGAGAGATTATAAAGGCAGAGTAACTACACTGCTCTTTAAACATATGTGTGTAATATTAAGTGTTTGCAATATCTCTCTGATTTGTAATTAAAAGAGAACTGGTGTAGAAAATCCAGCTTTCCAAAGTAGAACATTTCCAGATCCATACTGGATTTATTGATCTTATGTGTTGATGCTTTACTTTATGATTGTTGAACACTGTATCTCTCCTGCTCCAGGTGAACCTCCCTCTGAGCTGCCTCGGAGAGCCGGTCCTGATGGGTGTCGCACTGAATCACACCAGTGCCGGGAGAGCAAGTGCTGAGTTTTATGTCAGGTACTCACTCCTCCCACTTTAGTCCTGACTGCAAACTCTTGAACCAGCAGCAACCGTGAAAGGTATGATCTATATCGTACTGTGGTGCTGAGCTGCAACAGAGCATCACAAACAATATTTCAGAAGCAGAATAACCAAACCTACTCGAAAACAGAAACAACATACTTTAAAAAGCACATTGTCAAAAATGTACTTACGTGTTCTTAAATTACATCACAAGAGAGTGTCAGAAATCTTAACTCATCATCTTTATCGTTGCTTGGTAACGATGAGTCTGTTGTGTCTGTGATTTCAGTTGCTCGTTGACATCTGATGAGGTCAGAGAGTTGTACTGGAAAGGAGGAGTGGAGGCCCACGAGTCCACAGACATCGTCTTCCTCAGCAGAGCGGTCAGTAAACTACAGACACACATGTATGAATGTCTCCAGACTGAGCAGGAAAGTTCAGTTTCAGTTTCACCCGAAAGTGATAGCGGAAGTGATTTAGTTTTTCCTTTTTGCAGGAGATGCTGCAGCTGGACAGGAGCAGCACTCTGTGGTCAGAGCTCTGTCCCTCAGCTAAAGGAGCAGTGCTGCTTTATCAGACAGTGAAACCTGACGCGGAGCCAGAGTGGAGCAGACGACCTGATGCTCAGCTGATCACATCTAAGAACTGATCAAACAGAGTTCCTCATCAGAGTTGAGGGATTTATTAGCACATCAAACATTGTGATCAATACTAAAACTGTTAAAACTGTACAAAAATACTGTATATTTTTGTGATTGAGAAAATCTTAAAAAGTGGCCAGGTTTTAGTATTAAATGTATTAAATACGGAGCATGATTGTCAAAGCAGGAACCTGCTCTTCTCTGTCTTTTAAAATAAAATGACTGATCAGCAGACTTGTAGTCCTTGTAAACACAGGTAATGCAGCAGCATTGGTTTCTTCACCAGTAGCCCCCGAACCGCTGGAAACAAAGTCACTGTTGTAGCTGTAGGTCTGGTCCTGATAAGCCACACTCTGAAATGTAAATAATGCACATGGACAAGTTTGTTTACTCTGTGAAATAAGCAGAAGCTGGTCACTGCTACTGTTGTGACGCTGAGCAGCAAATGTCATATGAAACTAGGTAGGTGTGTAACTAATAAGTGGCAGAGTCCTCTACTCTAAACACTGTTCTGAGTGTGTTTGTACACAAACTGGTTGGTTCTTTGTCAATTATCATACCAATGGCCTGGTCTTGTAAACAACATTATTTTATAATCCATGATCCATTCAACATGTGAGCATCAAGTTAAATTTAATCCCATTCAGTTTAATGGGGAAAGAAGTTGTAATGAATAGAACTGAGTAGATATCTCTGTAATAAATAACATAATAAAAAATGAATGTAGATTCTAATACAGTAGTACTGGCATGGCAGATCATACATTTTTAATCATATCAAATAAGTTTTCTCTTCCTAATAGTCTGACATTACAAACATAGCTGATCATTTTAACTACGTAAAGTACTCTTTCCTCACAACAGTAAGATCATTACATCTACTGTGGTATTAATATTCAACACTCCGTCACAGCAGTTGAAATAGCCCCAGGAGTTGGTGTCATTACATTTATAATTTTTCCAACTGACTAATTTACAGTCTCAAATGAGTAAACAGTATGGACCTCACTTCATCACTTATCATGTCCTCCGCACTGGTGAACTAATTAACCACAGTTTCTATTAATGGATTAACTTAAACTTCTCAGATAAATCTCAACCTTTTTTCTTAATTAATGGAATTAACTCACTCAGATGTTAAACTTTAAATATAGCACTAGCATGACAAAGCAATGAGGTTCAGCACAGGTTTAAACAACAAAGAAAGAGTTGACATTACAGGTTTGGTATGTTGTTTAGTATAGTAGTTGTGTTAGATTTCACAGTTGTATTTACTCACATATCTTGGGTGCTGGTTCCATGACTGCATGTTACATCTTGGGGCTCTCCACCCTATGGAGACATAAACACACATAAACTTCCATCTCAGAATATCAAATTTTCGAAAATACAGTCCATCATTCCTCTGGGTGACCTTGAGTCCACTGCATCCTATATGATGGAGGGCCGTAGGGGAAGGGTCTTTTCTTGTGAAGTCTGGGTTTCTTCTTCTCCTGTTTGGGGATGGGGGGAGACGTCTGCGAGCACCGTCTTTGTACTCCTGCAGCAGCATCTGTGCCTGTTCCTGAGGCAGCTCCACATACTGCAGCTCCTCCAGCAGCTCACTCTGCTGCTCCGGTAGACTGCAGCTCACTGGAGTCAAAATGGACAGATTATGGGTGTGTAATTCTCAGCCTGCATTGAACTCATTGGGCTGACTTCATACACTACAAAGGACTTATACATGATAGAGGGATCGAGTGAAAACCAGGGTTTCTTCAGGTTTCAGCAGGTAAAGCAAAGACTTTAATCTGTGGTTTTTAATACCAAATAAATGTAATTTAACAGACTATTCACAATGTTATTGTTAAAAATACTTTGCATGGAAACCCAGCTACTAATCCCATCTGTCACCTCAGAATATGCTCAGGGTGAAGGAGCCAATGTTGAACTCTGCTAAGATGATTGTGATTAAATTAAAGACATTTTGATACTTTTATGGGATTTTTAAGCAAACTGAATTCAAAGCTTCAAAGGCTTTTTGAGACCTACAGATAGTCTGAAACACTAAATGACAATTCAGTCTGATGCTCAGGCCAATACACACAATGAATCATTAAATTATTAAAAATTACCCAGTAAAGTGAGGAGACAGTTCTGGGTATGTCATCATTAAACATGATTTTCTCTTTGAACTCAGAGACATTGGTCAAGTTTCCAATTCCCATCACAAAATACCTTCATATCAACTGTCAACAGTGAATTATCTCACCTCACAATACCAGTCTAAACTGGCAATGAGCCAAGCACGTTAATTAACTATTTAGATGTTATACACTCAGTAAAACCTGCACAAGTCAGACCTTGGAGTTTAAGCAGCGCTGTCTCTGGGATCTGCTCCTCATCTCTCATCTGGTGCTGCAGCAGTCGTCTTTTCCACTCATCTGCAGGAGGAAAAACCACCACCGCTTTCCGCCTGAAGCCTGTGAACAGCTGCAACTTGTGACGGCGTGCGGAGACGAGTACGTTGCACTGAAACAGAAAAATGATATAGAGAAGAGGGTGAAACAACTGAGGAGGACAACATAATAAACCAGCTTGAACTGAACTACTGCTGTTATGTCCAAACAATTGATTGTACATGCTTGTGAGGTCATGCACAGTGATGTGGTGTGAGTCTGTCGGTGACATTTGTCTTACATTCAGGTGCTTTGAGGTAAGAATTTAGGGAGATTAACTAACACGAGTGTAAAAATGAAGGGTTACCTGGTCCAGGATGTAGTTACCAGGCATCTGAGCAGCTGTCTTGATTAATTCAGTTAGACAACGACAGGCCTGCTGCAGCCTGCTGTCCCTCTGTCCACCACTCTACACACACACGTACACACACAGGTCAAACTTATTTGGAGCATTTTGTGAAAACTCAGAATGTGATCTTTGAACGTGGATAGAGTACATGAGTAAAGGAGGTTTGACTGACAATCATACATGCGAGCAGCTCCTCAGTGCCTAGAAGCCTGTACTGTTTCCCTGGATGCTGCTTCATGTGAGTTTTGGCCCAGTGACTCTTCCCAGAACCAGGAAGACCCACCATCAACAACACCTGGAGGGAGGAAGAGAAAAAGAGATGTTTACAGGCTGTACTATGCACACAAAGAAAAAAATTCCTTGATGTGTTGTGGTGCTATTCTGCCTTTCAATAAGATGCATAAAAAATACACTGGAGCACAAGAATATTTTCATCCCCATCACAATAACCATTTTGTCACTTTACAAAAAGTTTTGGCCTCTACAACGTTTCTGCCCAGACAAAAAAAAAAAAAAAAACTGAACTGTTTTCCTTTATTTTGTTTATGTTGTTTTGCTGCTGTTTCATCTGCATAATGTTGAACAGTGTGGATGGGTTTATATATGTTTTTATAAGTATTTACATTATAATCTGATTATCAAAATAAATATACTTTGCATTGAAACCCAGTCACTGACTCCATCTCTCACCTCACTATGCGCTTGTGGTGAAGCTGCCACTGTTGAGCGAACCCTCTGGCAAGCAGGTAGAGCTGCCAGTGGTGTAAAACTTGGAGGACTGGGGTACCAGGGAGGAGCGATGGGGCCAGGAGGAATCTGACTGAACAGGTCTTACAGAGGACATGAGGGAACAGTGGACGACCCTGCAGCACAGAGGCGCTCAGGCAAAAGGCCACACCCATGAAGCGGCCATTCTTTGAGAAAGAGAGCTGAACTGCACTGTCTGAGGACAAAGACTGTGGATGTGCAGGTGTAAGTAGATGAGATAGAAAACTTACTCTTAAGCTGTAACTACAGTGACTATATAGTGAGAAAAACTTGTAACTCACAGCGTAACAGCCAATGATGTCCCCCTCTGAGAAAGGCACTCCAAACTCCACTTCTTTTCCAGCTGATACTTTTTTACCGCACCCATCATAAGCAAAAGAGAGTTCATCCTGACCTGGTGTGAGACAGATTGACAACCAGAGGGAAATAAAGGCATTTTACCAAGAACAAAAACGTCTCCAGAACTGATGCCTCATTTCAACTATCCTAACGAGCAGAAAGACATGCTCCTTACCCAGCAGCAGAGAGGTGTTGGCCACTGACCAGCCCACTCTTACACCACAGGGCTCCATAACCTCTGGTTCCTCTGGTTGTGTCATCAACAACTTTCTCTCCAGCCTCACCTCGAAGCTCACCCTGCCCTGCAGAACCCCGTGGGTGAGCCTGCAGCCTGACCATAATGAGGGAACTGAGCCCAGAACCGTGGCTGCCCACAGGATCCATCAGGACCCACCTCGAAATGGAGGTGACTGTCATCTGTAGAAACAACAAAGAGAGATTCAAGAAATTTCACACCTTCTCGAATTACTTTGATTATTGTCAATTAAAATTCTGTGTCTACATCAGGTTGGTTTTCTTCTTTTTTCCCACCCCAAGACTCACAAGTGTCTAGTCTGACTTTATCATCATCCTTCTCCTCTACCTCCCCTCTGTCCACTGGAGGTTGTGGTGATTTGGCTCTGGTTGTGAAGAGATAAACAATAAAGGATGATGCTTCATAATACACATTGACAGAAAAAATGAACTGAAATTGATACTTACGGCCCACGTTTGGGATAGTTTGACATTTTTTCTGTAACTTTTCTGCACAGAATACTTGAAGTGAACTGATCCCAAAGCCCTCATTGGTGTGTTTTTAACAGTAGTCTACAAACCACTGCACGCCATTACCTCTTGTACCGTATCTCCTCTTTGAACTCGTAGAAAGCTCTTCCTCTGCCGGTGTCCTCCGACAGCAGCCCTCTGTCCTCTCCAGGATCATCCGCCTCTTCCCCCTCTGCCCGGTGCTCCCTCAACGACTCCGACACAAACCCGTGGCCGTGTTGATTTGCATTTCCACCGACATCAGGCTCGGTCTGTGTCCCGGCGTGTGTGTACTCCCTCCTGGCGTTGTTGTCTGGGCAACATGGTGAAGTGACACACATTTCACTCGGTGGTGGTGACGGGGACGGAGCGCGTGGCTCCACCGTCGGTGAGTCATTTGACAGTGTTACGTGTGTTTCACCGTCGGTCTCGCTCTGTCCTCTCTCTGAAGCCGACCACAACCTGTCCACCAGCTCAGCCTTCAGTCCTCTACTGTCCAACCCAACTTCTTTAAGTCTGGACCGCAGCTCCGCCACTTTTAACTTTTTGATATCCGACAGCTTCATCGTTACCCCGCAGATAAAAATACAGTCAGTTGTTATCTCATTCAAGTTTTGTTTCTTTAAATTATGTCAACCTATCAAAAACTCTAGTAAAAAGGAAAACGTTTCAGTTAACACAACGATTCAATATGGAGCCCTGGTTTGTGATTGGCTGCATGGATGTATTATGCCGAAAAGTTTCTGGCTTCCGGGTTTACTTCCGCGTTATGGGCCCACTGAGTATGCGCAGTTGAGTCACCCCCATGATGCTTTGGGCCCCTCCCATCATGCCTCTGGGCAATGAGAACGCGCGATCAGCGTTCTGGTGTTGGCCATGGATCAATTATAAGAACTGGATACGGCGCCGCCCCTCACGCCAATTTTTCCCAGTTGCCACTCGTGGTATTGCAACAAAAAATCCCCATGGTCCCAAAAGCATTTTTCCCATAGACCGCAATAGTAAAGGAGACAGCTGTCAAACTGTTCACAGGACACCTCCAGCTGTACCACCGTTAATTACTAATCTTTCTATTGTATATTTTTAAGTCATGGACTTTCATCCATCAAAAAGTTTTTAAAAGGACAGAAAAGCCCCAGAAAAAGTCTCTTTTCCGATGGTGACGTCACAGCTGTGCGCGGTCACTCCAAAGCGCGGTCGTGTTGTGGCATAAAACTCGGTCAGAAAAGTGAAGAAAACAACTCAGGTGAGTTTTCATTTGGACAAATGGAGTTAATTTAACTTTATGATGTTTAATGTCTGTTGTCAGTCTCTTGTCAGCTCGTATTCTTAAACGTAACGTTTTCATTGATAAGATCGCATCGTAATAACTGGATTTAGCCTACTAATGTGACATCGGCCGATTTTACACGACTGCTCCTGCTAAACTCGTTAAACTGTTGACTCACTAACCCACCCTAAATTTTTCAACAACTTTAACTTGGTAAGTCATTCATGCTGTCTGTTTATGTGTGTGTTAGCAGTGTCTCATCGCAGCTGATATTGAACACCTGTTCCTCAGTTCACAACGTCCACGTTAATTTATTTTAGGGCTTAATATTCCTCGGTGGTAAAATGTAAACTGAGACTTGGCCTCCATGGGTCGGTGTTTGTGGCCTGAAACGGTGCAGCCTGCTCCCTGTCTTCCACCCGGGCCTGAGTAGAAGGACCGTCCTGGACGTCCTCACCATCGTCTCTCCTCCTCAGCACGTCGTCAGTATGTGTTCTGTGTAGTATGCTACGCTAAATGTTCACTTACATTCATTATTAAATTGTTTGAAAAACATGCTTGTGACTTTTTTTCCCCAAAATCCAATATCTGCAGCAGTGTCTGAGGCATTCATGTATATACTGAAATACCTGGTTTTGTGACAGCTGCATAAGTGGACACTGACGTCCTACGTGTTGTGGAAATACTGTAAGGTTAAACTGTTTAATAACAAAGAGTCACAGCCACCTGAAGGCTTAATGATGATGATGAAACTACCTATAAACACACGCAGTAAAGACAAGGAAGATGCTTTTTTCTGACTGTAAGTAAATGAAATTCAAAGAGCTGTAATTTTCCTAAAACACACAGTATGTCTTACAAAAACAAACCACATGTGTCTGACTTTATAACACCACCACCAGCATCGTGTATATACAACTGTAGATCTGTGCAGCAAAGAAATTATGTGTAGGGTACATATACTCTTATACTCATCCATGAGTACCCCACGTTCACGCCACACATATGAACAGAGCAGGCAGGCCCTCACCGCTGTATACAGGGAGGAGGGGCGGGGGCTGGCTGGCCTGAATGGTGGTCGCGGTACACCACGCCAGAACTGAACAGAGAGACTCAGACACCCACTCCCATTCACATACACATACACACAGACAGGCAGCGAGGGGCGGGGGGGATAGCTGGCCATAGCCGGTGGCTCGCGGTATAGACTACGGTCAGATCTGACCACGCCGGCCATGAACGGAGACACACACACTCAGTCATATCAGACGGGGGGCAGCTGACCGCTGTGGTGAGCCACAGGGAGCCGTAGCTCGGCGGTGGAGACTGTGGCCAGGCTAAACCCAGCCCTTGGACAGGGACCCTCAGCCGCGCATGCTCAGTCACACACTCACTCATAGTAGCCGGGGGTAGTTGACCGCTGTGATTACGAGCTACGGGGGAGCCGGACCGCTGGCAAACCGTGGCCAGGCTAAACCCAGCCCTCGGACAGGGACCCTTAGCCGCGCATGCTCAGTCACACACACTCAGTCATAGTAGCCATGGGGGGCAGCTGACCGCTGGCAAACCGTGGCCAGGCTAAACCCAGCCCTCGGACAGGGACCCTCAGCCGCGCATGCGCAGACACACACACACACCCTCACCCACTCAGTGATATGAGCCGGGGAGGCAGCTGACCGCTGGGCGAAGCTACGGACCGGACCGCGGACTTCAGACTCGTAGCCGGGCTAAACCCAGCACTCGGACAGGGGAGCTCGGCCGCGCATGCGCAGACACACACACACCCTCACCCACTCAGTGATATGAGCTGACCGCTGGGAGAAGCTACGGACCGGACCGCGGACTTCAGACTCGTAGCCAGGCTAAACCCATCCCTTCGGACAGGGGGAGCCCGGCCGCGCATGCGCAGACACACACACACTCACTGGACTGACTGCTATGAGCTACGGGGGTCAGCTGGCCGCTGTGAGAAGGTACGGGGAGCCGGACCGGACCTCGGGTTTGAGACTCGTGGCCAGGCTAACGAGCAGCCCTCGGACAGGGGGAGCCCGGCCGCGCATGCGCAGACACACACACAGTCACTGGACTGACTGCTATGAGCTACGGGGGTCAGCTGGCCGCTGTGAGAAGCTACGGGGAGCCGGACCGGACCTCGGGTTTGAGACTCGTGGCCAGGCTAACGAGCAGCCCTCGGACAGGGGAGCCCGCCGCGCATGCGCAGACACACACACACTCACTGGACTGACTGCTATGAGCTACGGGGGTCAGCTGGCCGCTGTGAGAAGCTACGGGGAGCCGGACCGGACCTCGGGTTTGAGACTCGTGGCCAGGCTAACGAGCAGCCCTCGGACAGGGGAGCCCGGCCGCGCATGCGCAGACACACACACACTCTCACCCACTCAGTGATATGAGCCGGGAGGCATCTGACCACTGGGAGAAGCTCCGGACCGGACCGCGGACTTCAGACTCGTAGCCAGGTAAACCCAGCCCTTCGGACAGGGGAGCCCGACCGCGCATGTGCAGACACACACACACTCACTGGACTGACTGCTATGAGCTACGGGGGTCAGCTGGCCGCTGTGAGAAGCTACGGGGAGCCGGACCGGACCTCGGGTTTGAGACTCGTGGCCAGGCTAACGAGCAGCCCTCGGACAGGGGGAGCCCGGCCGCGCATGCGCAGACACACACACACTCACTGGACTGACTGCTATGAGCTACGGGGGTCAGCTGGCCGCTGTGAGAAGCTACGGGGAGCCGGACCGACCTCGGGTTTGAGACTCGTGGCCAGGCTAACGAGCAGCCCTCGGACAGGGGGAGCCCGGCCGCGCATGCGCAGACACACACACACTCTCACCCACTCAGTGATATGAGCCGGGGAGGCATCTGACCACTGGGAGAAGCTACGGACCGGACCGCGGACTTCAGACTCGTAGTCAGGGTAAACCCAGCCCTCGGACAGGGGAGCTCGGCCGCGCATGCGCAGACACACACACACACACACTCACTGGACTGACTGCTATGAGCTACGGGGGTCAGCTGGCCGCTGTGAGAAGCTACGGGGAGCCGGACCGGACCTCGGGTTTGAGACTCGTGGCCAGGCTAACGAGCAGCCCTCGGACAGGGGAGCTCGGCCGCGCATGCGCAGACACACACACACTCACTGGACTGACTGCTATGAGCTACGGGGGTCAGCTGGCCGCTGTGAGAAGCTACGGGGAGCCGGACCGGACCTCGGGTTTGAGACTCGTGGCCAGGCTAACGAGCAGCCCTCGGACAGGGGGAGCCCGGCCGCGCATGCGCAGACACACACACACTCTCACCCACTCAGTGATATGAGCCGGGGAGGCATCTGACCACTGGGAGAAGCTCCGGACCGACCGCGGACTTCAGACTCGTAGCCAGGCTAAACCCAGCCCTTCGGACAGGGGAGCCCGGCCGCGCATGCGCAGACACACACACACTCACTGGACTGACTGCTATGAGCTACGGGGGTCAGCTGGCCGCTGTGAGAAGCTACGGGGAGCCGGACCGGACCTCGGTTTGAGACTCGTGGCCAGGCTAACGAGCAGCCCTCGGACAGGGGAGCCCGGTCGCGCATGCGCAGACACACACACACTCTCACCCACTCTTTGATATGAGCCGGGGAGGCATCTGACCACTGGGAGAAGCTACGGACCGGACCGCGGACTTCAGACTCGTAGCCAGCTAACGAGCAGCCCTCGGACAGGGGAGCTCGGCCGCGCATGTGCAGACACACACACACTCACTGGACTGACTGCTATGAGCTACGGGGGGTCAGCTGGCCGCTGTGAGAAGCTACGGGGAGCCGGACCGGACCTCGGGTTTGAGACTCGTGGCCAGGCTAACGAGCAGCCCTCGGACAGGGGAGCCCGGCCGCGCATGCGCAGACACACACACACTCACTGGACTGACTGCTATGAGCTACGGGGGGTCAGCTGGCCGCTGTGAGAAGCTACGGGGAGCCGGACCGACCTCGGGTTTGAGACTCGTGGCCAGGCTAACGAGCAGCCCTCGGACAGGGGGAGCCCGGCCGCGCATGCGCAGACACACACACTCTCACCCACTCAGTGATATGAGCCGGGGAGGCATCTGACCACTGGAGAAGCTCCGGACCGGACCGCGGACTTCAGACTCGTAGCCAGGCTAAACCCAGCCCTTCGGACAGGGGGAGCCCGACCGCGCATGCGCAGACACACACACACTCACTGGACTGACTGCTATGAGCTACGGGGGTCAGCTGGCCGCTGTGAGAAGCTACGGGGAGCCGGACCGGACCTCGGGTTTGAGACTCGTGGCCAGGCTAACGAGCAGCCCTCGGACAGGGGGAGCCCGGCCGCGCATGCGCAGACACACACACACTCACTGGACTGACTGCTATGAGCTACGGGGGTCAGCTGGCCGCTGTGAGAAGCTACGGGGAGCCGGACCGACCTCGGTTTGAGACTCGTGGCCAGAATAACGAGCAGCCCTCGGACAGGGGGAGCCCGGCCGCGCATGCGCAGACACACACACACTCTCACCCACTCAGTGATATGAGCCGGGAGGCATCTGACCACTGGGAGAAGCTACGGACCGGACCGCGGACTTCAGACTCGTAGTCAGGGTAAACCCAGCCCTCGGACAGGGGGAGCTCGGCCGCGCATGTGCAGCACACACACACACTCACTGGACTGACTGCTATGAGCTACGGGGGTCAGCTGGCCGCTGTGAGAAGCTACGGGAGCCGGACCGGACCTCGGGTTTGAGACTCGTGGCCAGGCTAACGAGCAGCCCTCGGACAGGGGAGCCCGGCCGCGCATGCGCAGACACACACACACTCTCACCCACTCAGTGATATGAGCCGGGAGGCATCTGACCACTGGGAGAAGCTCCGGACCGGACCGCGGACTTCAGACTCGTAGCCAGGCTAAACCCAGCCCTTCGGACAGGGGGAGCCCGACCGCGCATGCGCAGACACACACACACTCACTGGACTGACTGCTATGAGCTACGGGGGGTCAGCTGGCCGCTGTGAGAAGCTACGGGAGCCGGACCGGACCTCGGGTTTGAGACTCGTGGCCAGGCTAACGAGCAGCCCTCGGACAGGGGAGCCCGGCCGCGCATGCGCAGACACACACACACTCTCACCCACTCAGTGATATGAGCCGGGGAGGCATCTGACCACTGGGAGAAGCTACGGACCGGACCGCGGACTTCAGACTCGTAGTCAGGGTAACCCAGCCCTTCGGACAGGGGAGCCCGGCCGCGCATGCGCAGACACACACACACTCACTGGACTGACTGCTATGAGCTACGGGGGGTCAGCTGGCCGCTGTGAGAAGCTACGGGGAGCCGGACCGGACCTCGGGTTTGAGACTCGTGGCCAGGCTGACGAGCAGCCCTCGGACAGGGGAGCTCGGCCGCGCATGTGCAGACACACACACACTCACTGGACTGACTGCTATGAGCTACGGGGGGTCAGCTGGCCGCTGTGAGAAGCTACGGGGAGCCGGACCGGACCTCGGGTTTGAGACTCGTGGCCAGGCTAACGAGCAGCCCTCGGACAGGGGGAGCCCGGCCGCGCATGCGCAGACACACACACACTCACTGGACTGACTGCTATGAGCTACGGGGGTCAGCTGGCCGCTGTGAGAAGCTACGGGGAGCCGGACCGGACCTCGGTTTGAGACTCGTGGCCAGAATAACGAGCAGCCCTCGGACAGGGGAGCCCGGCCGCGCATGCGCAGACACACACACACTCTCACCCACTCAGTGATATGAGCCGGGGAGGCATCTGACCACTGGGAGAAGCTACGGACCGGACCGCGGACTTCAGACTCGTAGTCAGGGTAAACCCAGCCCTTCGGACAGGGGGAGCTCGGCCGCGCATGTGCAGACACACACACACTCACTGGACTGACTGCTATGAGCTACGGGGGTCAGCTGGCCGCTGTGAGAAGCTACGGGAGCCGGACCGGACCTCGGGTTTGAGACTCGTGGCCAGGCTAACGAGCAGCCCTCGGACAGGGGAGCCCGACCGCGCATGCGCAGACACACACACACTCACTGGACTGACTGCTATGAGCTACGGGGGGTCAGCTGGCCGCTGTGAGAAGCTACGGGGAGCCGGACCGGACCTCGGGTTTGAGACTCGTGGCCAGAATAACGAGCAGCCCTCGGACAAGGGAGCCCGGCCGCGCATGCGCAGACACACACACACTCTCACCCACTCAGTGATATGAGCCGGGAGGCATCTGACCACTGGGAGAAGCTACGGACCGGACCGCGGACTTCAGACTCGTAGTCAGGTAAACCCAGCCCTTCGGACAGGGGAGCCCGGCCGCGCATGCGCAGACACACACACACTCACTGGACTGACTGCTATGAGCTACGGGGGGTCAGCTGGCCGCTGTGAGAAGCTACGGGAGCCGGACCGGACCTCGGGTTTGAGACTCGTGGCCAGGCTAACGAGCAGCCCTCGGACAGGGGAGCTCGGCCGCGCATGCGCAGACACACACACACTCACTGGACTGACTGCTATGAGCTACGGGGGGTCAGCTGGCCGCTGTGAGAAGCTACGGGGAGCCGGACCGGACCTCGGGTTTGAGACTCGTGGCCAGGCTAACGAGCAGCCCTCGGACAGGGGGAGCCCGGCCGCGCATGCGCAGACACACACACACTCTCACCCACTCAGTGATATGAGCCGGGAGGCATCTGACCACTGGGAGAAGCTCCGACCGGACCGCGGACTTCAGACTCGTAGCCAGGCTAAACCCAGCCCTTCGGACAGGGGGAGCCCGGCCGCGCATGCGCAGACACACACACACTCACTGGACTGACTGCTATGAGCTACGGGGGGTCAGCTGGCCGCTGTGAGAAGCTACGGGGAGCCGGACCGGACCTCGGGTTTGAGACTCGTGGCCAGGCTAACGAGCAGCCCTCGGACAGGGGAGCCCGGTCGCGCATGCGCAGACACACACACACTCTCACCCACTCTTTGATATGAGCCGGGAGGCATCTGACCACTGGGAGAAGCTACGGACCGGACCGCGGACTTCAGACTCGTAGCCAGGCTAACGAGCAGCCCTCGGACAGGGGAGCTCGGCCGCGCATGTGCAGACACACACACACTCACTGGACTGACTGCTATGAGCTACGGGGGTCAGCTGGCCGCTGTGAGAAGCTACGGGGAGCCGGACCGGACCTCGGGTTTGAGACTCGTGGCCAGGCTAACGAGCAGCCCTCGGACAGGGGGAGCCCGGCCGCGCATGCGCAGACACACACACACTCACTGGACTGACTGCTATGAGCTACGGGGGGTCAGCTGGCCGCTGTGAGAAGCTACGGGGAGCCGGACCGGACCTCGGGTTTGAGACTCGTGGCCAGAATAACGAGCAGCCCTCGGACAGTGGAGCCCGGCCGCGCATGCGCAGACACACACACACTCTCACCCACTCAGTGATATGAGCCGGGAGGCATCTGACCACTGGAGAAGCTACGGACCGACCGCGGACTTCAGACTCGTAGTCAGGGTAAACCCAGCCCTCGGACAGGGGGAGCTCGGCCGCGCATGCGCAGACACACACACACACACACTCACTGGACTGACTGCTATGAGCTACGGGGGTCAGCTGGCCGCTGTGAGAAGCTACGGGGAGCCGGACCGGACCTCGGGTTTGAGACTCGTGGCCAGGCTAACGAGCAGCCCTCGGACAGGGGGAGGTCGGCCGCGCATGCGCAGACACACACACACTCACTGGACTGACTGCTATGAGCTACGGGGGTCAGCTGGCCGCTGTGAGAAGCTACGGGAGCCGGACCGGACCTCGGTTTGAGACTCGTGGCCAGGCTAACGAGCAGCCCTCGGACAGGGGAGCCCGGCCGCGCATGCGCAGACACACACACACTCTCACCCACTCAGTGATATGAGCCGGGGAGGCATCTGACCACTGGGAGAAGCTCCGGACCGGACCGCGGACTTCAGACTCGTAGCCAGGCTAAACCCAGCCCTTCGGACAGGGGGAGCCCGGCCGCGCATGCGCAGACACACACACACTCACTGGACTGACTGCTATGAGCTACGGGGGGTCAGCTGGCCGCTGTGAGAAGCTACGGGAGCCGGACCGGACCTCGGGTTTGAGACTCGTGGCCAGGCTAACGAGCAGCCCTCGGACAGGGGGAGCCCGGTCGCGCATGCGCAGACACACACACACTCTCACCCACTCTTTGATATGAGCCGGGAGGCATCTGACCACTGGAGAAGCTACGGACCGGACCGCGGACTTCAGACTCGTAGCCAGGCTAACGAGCAGCCCTCGGACAGGGGGAGCTCGGCCGCGCATGTGCAGACACACACACACTCACTGGACTGACTGCTATGAGCTACGGGGGGTCAGCTGGCCGCTGTGAGAAGCTACGGGGAGCCGGACCGGACCTCGGGTTTGAGACTCGTGGCCAGGCTAACGAGCAGCCCTCGGACAGGGGAGCCCGGCCGCGCATGCGCAGACACACACACACTCACTGGACTGACTGCTATGAGCTACGGGGGTCAGCTGGCCGCTGTGAGAAGCTACGGGAGCCGGACCGGACCTCGGGTTTGAGACTCGTGGCCAGGCTAACGAGCAGCCCTCGGACAGGGGGAGCCCGGCCGCGCATGCGCAGACACACACACACTCTCACCCACTCAGTGATATGAGCCGGGGAGGCATCTGACCACTGGGAGAAGCTCCGGACCGGACCGCGGACTTCAGACTCGTAGCCAGGCTAAACCCAGCCCTTCGGACAGGGGAGCCCGACCGCGCATGCGCAGACACACACACACTCACTGGACTGACTGCTATGAGCTACGGGGGTCAGCTGGCCGCTGTGAGAAGCTACGGGGAGCCGGACCGGACCTCGGGTTTGAGACTCGTGGCCAGGCTAACGAGCAGCCCTCGGACAGGGGAGCCCGGCCGCGCATGCGCAGACACACACACACTCACTGGACTGACTGCTATGAGCTACGGGGGGTCAGCTGGCCGTTGTGAGAAGCTACGGGAGCCGGACCGGACCTCGGGTTTGAGACTCGTGGCCAGAATAACGAGCAGCCCTCGGACAGGGGGAGCCCGGCCGCGCATGCGCAGACACACACACACTCTCACCCACTCAGTGATATGAGCCGGGAGGCATCTGACCACTGGGAGAAGCTACGGACCGGACCGCGGACTTCAGACTCGTAGTCAGGGTAAACCCAGCCCTCGGACAGGGGAGCTCGGCCGCGCATGTGCAGACACACACACACTCACTGGACTGACTGCTATGAGCTACGGGGGTCAGCTGCCGCTGTGAGAAGCTACGGGGAGCCGGACCGGACCTCGGTTTGAGACTCGTGGCCAGGCTAACGAGCAGCCCTCGGACAGGGGGAGCCCGGCCGCGCATGCGCAGACACACACACACTCTCACCCACTCAGTGATATGAGCCGGGGAGGCATCTGACCACTGGGAGAAGCTCCGGACCGGACCGCGGACTTCAGACTCGTAGCCAGGCTAAACCCAGCCCTTCGGACAGGGGGAGCCCGACCGCGCATGCGCAGACACACACACACTCACTGGACTGACTGCTATGAGCTACGGGGGGTCAGCTGGCCGCTGTGAGAAGCTACGGGAGCCGGACCGGACCTCGGGTTTGAGACTCGTGGCCAGGCTAACGAGCAGCCCTCGGACAGGGGGAGCCCGGCCGCGCATGCGCAGACACACACACACTCTCACCCACTCAGTGATATGAGCCGGGGAGGCATCTGACCACTGGGAGAAGCTACGGACCGGACCGCGGACTTCAGACTCGTAGTCAGGGTAAACCCAGCCCTTCGGACAGGGGAGCCCGGCCGCGCATGCGCAGACACACACACACTCACTGGACTGACTGCTATGAGCTACGGGGGTCAGCTGGCCGCTGTGAGAAGCTACGGGGAGCCGGACCGGACCTCGGGTTTGAGACTCGTGCCAGCTGACGAGCAGCCCTCGGACAGGGGGAGCTCGGCCGCGCATGTGCAGACACACACACACTCACTGGACTGACTGCTATGAGCTACGGGGGGTCAGCTGGCCGCTGTGAGAAGCTACGGGAGCCGACCGACCTCGGTTTGAGACTCGTGGCCAGGCTAACGAGCAGCCCTCGGACAGGGGGAGCCCGGCCGCGCATGCGCAGACACACACACTCACTGGACTGACTGCTATGAGCTACGGGGGTCAGCTGGCCGCTGTGAGAAGCTACGGGAGCCGACCGGACCTCGGGTTTGAGACTCGTGGCCAGAATAACGAGCAGCCCTCGGACAGGGGGACCCGGCCGCGCATGCGCAGACACCACACACTCTCACCCACTCAGTGATATGAGCCGGGAGGCATCTGACCACTGGGAGAAGCTACGGACCGGACCGCGGACTTCAGACTCGTAGTCAGGGTAAACCCAGCCCTTCGGACAGGGGAGCCCGGCCGCGCATGCGCAGACACACACACACTCACTGGACTGACTGCTATGAGCTACGGGGGTCAGCTGGCCGCTGTGAGAAGCTACGGGAGCCGGACCGGACCTCGGGTTTGAGACTCGTGGCCAGGCTAACGAGCAGCCCTCGGACAGGGGGAGCTCGGCCGCGCATGCGCAGACACACACACACTCACTGGACTGACTGCTATGAGCTACGGGGGTCAGCTGGCCGCTGTGAGAAGCTACGGGGAGCCGGACCGGACCTCGGGTTTGAGACTCGTGGCCAGGCTAACGAGCAGCCCTCGGACAGGGGAGCCCGGCCGCGCATGCGCAGACACACACACACTCTCACCCACTCAGTGATATGAGCCGGGAGGCATCTGACCACTGGAGAAGCTCCGGACCGGACCGCGGACTTCAGACTCGTAGCCAGGCTAAACCCAGCCCTTCGGACAGGGGAGCCCGGCCGCGCATGCGCAGACACACACACACTCACTGGACTGACTGCTATGAGCTACGAGGGGTCAGCTGGCCGCTGTGAGAAGCTACGGGGAGCCGGACCGGACCTCGGGTTTGAGACTCGTGGCCAGGCTAACGAGCAGCCCTCGGACAGGGGGAGCCCGGTCGCGCATGCGCAGACACACACACACTCTCACCCACTCTTTGATATGAGCCGGGAGGCATCTGACCACTGGGAGAAGCTACGGACCGGACCGCGGACTTCAGACTCGTAGCCAGGCTAACGAGCAGCCTCGGACAGGGAGCTCGGCCGCGCATGTGCAGACACACACACACACTCACTGGACTGACTGCTATGAGCTACGGGGGGTCAGCTGGCCGCTGTGAGAAGCTACGGGGAGCCGGACCGGACCTCGGGTTTGAGACTCGTGGCCAGGCTAACGAGCAGCCCTCGGACAGGGGGAGCCCGGCCGCGCATGCGCAGACACACACACACTCACTGGACTGACTGCTATGAGCTACGGGGGTCAGCTGGCCGCTGTGAGAAGCTACGGGGAGCCGGACCGGACCTCGGTTTGAGACTCGTGGCCAGAATAACGAGCAGCCCTCGGACAGTGGAGCCCGGCCGCGCATGCGCAGACACACACACACTCTCACCCACTCAGTGATATGAGCCGGGGAGGCATCTGACCACTGAGAGAAGCTACGGACCGGACCGCGGACTTCAGACTCGTAGTCAGGGTAAACCCAGCCCTCGGACAGGGGGAGCTCGGCCGCGCATGCGCAGACACACACACACACACACTCACTGGACTGACTGCTATGAGCTACGGGGGTCAGCTGGCCGCTGTGAGAAGCTACGGGAGCCGGACCGGACCTCGGGTTTGAGACTCGTGGCCAGGCTAACGAGCAGCCCTCGGACAGGGGGAGCTCGGCCGCGCATGCGCAGACACACACACTCACTGGACTGACTGCTATGAGCTACGGGGGTCAGCTGGGCGCTGTGAGAAGCTACGGGGAGCCGGACCGGACCTCGGGTTTGAGACTCGTGGCCAGGCTAACGAGCAGCCCTCGACAGGGGAGCCCGCCGCGCATGCGCAGACACACACACACTCTCACCCACTCAGTGATATGAGCCGGGAGGCATCTGACCACTGGAGAAGCTCCGGACCGGACCGCGGACTTCAGACTCGTAGCCAGGCTAAACCCAGCCCTTCGGACAGGGGGAGCCCGGCCGCGCATGCGCAGACACACACACACTCACTGGACTGACTGCTATGAGCTACGGGGGTCAGCTGGCCGCTGTGAGAAGCTACGGGGAGCCGGACCGGACCTCGGGTTTGAGACTCGTGGCCAGGCTAACGAGCAGCCCTCGGACAGGGGAGCCCGGTCGCGCATGCGCAGACACACACACACTCTCACCCACTCTTTGATATGAGCCGGGAGGCATCTGACCACTGGGAGAAGCTACGGACCGGACCGCGGACTTCAGACTCGTAGCCAGGCTAACGAGCAGCCCTCGGACAGGGGGAGCTCGGCCGCGCATGTGCAGACACACACACACTCACTGGACTGACTGCTATGAGCTACGGGGGTCAGCTGGCCGCTGTGAGAAGCTACGGGAGCCGGACCGGACCTCGGTTTGAGACTCGTGGCCAGGCTAACGAGCAGCCCTCGGACAGGGGGAGCCCGCCGCGCATGCGCAGACACACACACACTCACTGGACTGACTGCTATGAGCTACGGGGGTCAGCTGGCCGCTGTGAGAAGCTACGGGGAGCCGGACCGGACCTCGGGTTTGAGACTCGTGGCCAGGCTAACGAGCAGCCCTCGGACAGGGGAGCCCGGCCGCGCATGCGCAGACACACACACACTCTCACCCACTCAGTGATATGAGCCGGGGAGGCATCTGACCACTGGGAGAAGCTCCGGACCGGACCGCGGACTTCAGACTCGTAGCCAGGCTAAACCCAGCCCTTCGGACAGGGGAGCCCGACCGCGCATGCGCAGACACACACACACTCACTGGACTGACTGCTATGAGCTACGGGGGTCAGCTGGCCGCTGTGAGAAGCTACGGGAGCCGGACCGGACCTCGGT
Source organism: Caranx melampygus (assembly GCA_019059645.1). NCBI lineage: Eukaryota > Metazoa > Chordata > Actinopteri > Carangiformes > Carangidae > Caranx > Caranx melampygus. The sequence continues at coordinate 75,386 of JAFELL010002604.1, read as the reverse complement.
TTGAGACTCGTGGCCAGGCTAACGAGCAGCCCTCGGACAGGGGGAGCCCGGCCGCGCATGCGCAGACACACACACACTCACTGGACTGACTGCTATGAGCTACGGGGGGTCAGCTGGCCGCTGTGAGAAGCTACGGGGAGCCGGACCGGACCTCGGGTTTGAGACTCGTGGCCAGAATAACGAGCAGCCCTCGGACAGGGGAGCCCGGCCGCGCATGCGCAGACACACACACACTCTCACCCACTCAGTGATATGAGCCGGGAGGCATCTGACCACTGGGAGAAGCTCCGGACCGGACCGCGGACTTCAGACTCGTAGCCAGGCTAAACCCAGCCCTTCGGACAGGGGAGCCCGGCCGCGCATGCGCAGACACACACACACTCACTGGACTGACTGCTATGAGCTACGGGGGTCAGCTGGCCGCTGTGAGAAGCTACGGGGAGCCGGACCGACCTCGGGTTTGAGACTCGTGGCCAGGCTAACGAGCAGCCCTCGGACAGGGGAGCCCGTCGCGCATGCGCAGACACACACACACTCTCACCCACTCTTTGATATGAGCCGGGGAGGCATCTGACCACTGGGAGAAGCTACGGACCGGACCGCGGACTTCAGACTCGTAGCCAGGCTAACGAGCAGCCCTCGGACAGGGGGAGCTCGGCCGCGCATGTGCAGACACACACACACTCACTGGACTGACTGCTATGAGCTACGGGGGGTCAGCTGGCCGCTGTGAGAAGCTACGGGGAGCCGGACCGGACCTCGGGTTTGAGACTCGTGGCCAGGCTAACGAGCAGCCCTCGGACAGGGGGAGCCCGGCCGCGCATGCGCAGACACACACACACTCACTGGACTGACTGCTATGAGCTACGGGGGTCAGCTGGCCGCTGTGAGAAGCTACGGGAGCCGACCGGACCTCGGGTTTGAGACTCGTGGCCAGGCTAACGAGCAGCCCTCGGACAGGGGAGCCCGGCCGCGCATGCGCAGACACACACACTCTCACCCACTCAGTGATATGAGCCGGGAGGCATCTGACCACTGGGAGAAGCTCCGGACCGGACCGCGGACTTCAGACTCGTAGCCAGGCTAAACCCAGCCCTTCGGACAGGGGGAGCCCGACCGCGCATGCGCAGACACACACACACTCACTGGACTGACTGCTATGAGCTACGGGGGTCAGCTGGCCGCTGTGAGAAGCTACGGGGAGCCGGACCGGACCTCGGGTTTGAGACTCGTGGCCAGGCTAACGAGCAGCCCTCGGACAGGGGAGCCCGGCCGCGCATGCGCAGACACACACACACTCACTGGACTGACTGCTATGAGCTACGGGGGTCAGCTGGCCGCTGTGAGAAGCTACGGGGAGCCGGACCGGACCTCGGGTTTGAGACTCGTGGCCAGAATAACGAGCAGCCCTCGGACAGGGGAGCCGGCCGCGCATGCGCAGACACACACACCTCTCACCCACTCAGTGATATGAGCCGGGAGGCATCTGACCACTGGGAGAAGCTACGGACCGACCGCGGACTTCAGACTCGTAGTCAGGGTAAACCCAGCCCTCGGACAGGGGGAGCTCGGCCGCGCATATGCAGACACACACACACTCACTGGACCGACTGCTATGAGCTACGGGGGTCAGCTGGCCGCTGTGAGAAGCTACGGGAGCCGACCGACCTCGGGTTTGAGACTCGTGGCCAGGCTAACGAGCAGCCCTCGGACAGGGGGAGCCCGGCCGCGCATGCGCAGACACACACACACTCTCACCCACTCAGTGATATGAGCCGGGAGGCATCTGACCACTGGGAGAAGCTCCGGACCGGACCGCGACTTCAGACTCGTAGCCAGGCTAAACCCAGCCCTTCGGACAGGGGGAGCCCGACCGCGCATGCGCAGACACACACACACTCACTGGACTGACTGCTATGAGCTACGGGGGTCAGCTGGCCGCTGTGAGAAGCTACGGGAGCCGGACCGGACCTCGGTTTGAGACTCGTGGCCAGGCTAACGAGCAGCCCTCGGACAGGGGGAGCCCGGCCGCGCATGCGCAGACACACACACACTCTCACCCACTCAGTGATATGAGCCGGGAGGCATCTGACCACTGGGAGAAGCTACGGACCGGACCGCGGACTTCAGACTCGTAGTCAGGGTAAACCCAGCCCTTCGACAGGGGGAGCCCGCCGCGCATGCGCAGACACACACACACTCACTGGACTGACTGCTATGAGCTACGGGGGTCAGCTGGCCGCTGTGAGAAGCTACGGGGAGCCGGACCGGACCTCGGGTTTGAGACTCGTGGCCAGGCTGACGAGCAGCCCTCGGACAGGGGGAGCTCGGCCGCGCATGTGCAGACACACACAACTCACTGGACTGACTGCTATGAGCTACGGGGGTCAGCTGGCCGCTGTGAGAAGCTACGGGGAGCCGGACCGGACCTCGGGTTTGAGACTCGTGGCCAGGCTAACGAGCAGCCCTCGGACAGGGGGAGCCCGGCCGCGCATGCGCAGACACACACACACTCACTGGACTGACTGCTATGAGCTACGGGGGTCAGCTGGCCGCTGTGAGAAGCTACGGGAGCCGGACCGGACCTCGGGTTTGAGACTCGTGGCCAGAATAACGAGCAGCCCTCGGACAGGGGGAGCCCGGCCGCGCATGCGCAGACACACACACACTCTCACCCACTCAGTGATATAGCCGGGAGGCATCTGACCACTGGAGAAGCTACGGACCGGACCGCGGACTTCAGACTCGTAGTCAGGGTAAACCCAGCCCTTCGACAGGGGAGCTCGGCCGCGCATGTGCAGACACACACACACTCACTGGACTGACTGCTATGAGCTACGGGGGTCAGCTGGCCGCTGTGAGAAGCTACGGGAGCCGGACCGGACCTCGGTTTGAGACTCGTGGCCAGGCTAACGAGCAGCCCTCGGACAGGGGAGCCCGACCGCGCATGCGCAGACACACACACACTCACTGACTGACTGCTATGAGCTACGGGGGTCAGCTGGCCGCTGTGAGAAGCTACGGGAGCCGGACCGGACCTCGGGTTTTGAGACTCGTGGCCAGAATAACGAGCAGCCCTCGGACAAGGGGAGCCCGGCCGCGCATGCGCAGACACACACACACTCTCACCCACTCAGTGATATGAGCCGGGAGGCATCTGACCACTGGGAGAAGCTACGGACCGGACCGCGGACTTCAGACTCGTGGTCAGGTAACCCAGCCCTTCGGACAGGGGGAGCCCGGCCGCGCATGCGCAGACACACACACACTCACTGGACTGACTGCTATGAGCTACGGGGGGTCAGCTGGCCGCTGTGAGAAGCTACGGGAGCCGGACCGGACCTCGGGTTTGAGACTCGGCCAGGCTAACGAGCAGCCCTCGGACAGGGGAGCTCGGCCGCGCATGCGCAGACACACACACACTCACTGGACTGACTGCTATGAGCTACGGGGGTCAGCTGGCCGCTGTGAGAAGCTACGGGAGCCGGACCGGACCTCGGGTTTGAGACTCGTGGCCAGCTAACGAGCAGCCCTCGGACAGGGGAGCCCGGCCGCGCATGCGCAGACACACACCACACTCTCACCCACTCATTGATATGAGCCGGGGAGGCATCTGACCACTGGGAGAAGCTCCGGACCGGACCGCGGACTTCAGACTCGTAGCCAGGCTAAACCAGCCCTTCGGACAGGGGAGCCCGGCCGCGCATGCGCAGACACACACACACTCACTGGACTGACTGCTATGAGCTACGGGGGGTCCTGGCCGCTGTGAGAAGCTACGGAGCCGGACCGGACCTCGGTTTGAGACTCGTCGCCAGGCTAACGAGCATCCCTCGGACAGGGGAGCCCGGTCGCGCATGCGCAGACACACACACACTCTCACCCACTCTTTGATATGAGCCGGGAGGCATCTGACCACTGGAGAAGCTACGGACCGGACCGCGGACTTCAGACTCGTAGCCAGGCTAACGAGCAGCCCTCGACAGGGGGAGCTCTCGGCCGCGCATGTGCAGACACACACACACTCACTGGACTGACTGCTATGAGCTACGGGGGGTCAGCTGGCCGCTGTGAGAAGCTACGGGAGCCGGACCGGACCTCGGGTTTGAGACTCGTGCCCAGGCTAACGAGCAGCCCTCGGACAGGGGGAGCCCGGCCGCGCATGCGCAGACACACACACACTCACTGGACTGACTGCTATGAGCTACGGGGGGTCAGCTGGCCGCTGTGAGAAGCTACGGGACCGGACCGGACCTCGGGTTTGAGACTCGTGGCCAGGCTAACGAGCAGCCCTCGGACAGGGGGAGCCCGGCCGCGCATGCGCAGACACACACACACTCTCACCCACTCTTGATATACCGGGAGGCATCTGACCACTGGGAGAAGCTACGGACCGGACCGCGGACTTCAGACTCGTACCAGCTAACGAGCACCCTCGGACAGGGGGAGCTCGGCCGCGCATGCGCAGACACACACACACTCACTGGACTGACTGCTATGAGCTACGGGGGGTCAGCTGGCCGCTGTGAGAAGCTACGGGGAGCCGGACCGGACCTCGGGTTTGAGACTCGTGCCAGGCTAACGAGCAGCCCTCGGACAGGGGAGCCCGGCCCGCGCATGCGCAGACACACACACATCTCACCCACTCAGCGATATGAGCGGGGAGGCATCTGACCACTGAGAAGCTACGGACCGGACCGCGGACTTCAGACTCGTAGCAGGCTAACCCCAGCCCTTCGGACAGGGGGAGCCCGGCCGCGCATGCGCAGACACACACACACTCACTGGACTGACTGCTATGAGCTACGGGGTCAGCTGGCCGCTGTGAGAAGCTACGGGGAGCCGGACCGGACCTCGGGTTTGAGACTCGTGGCCAGGCTAACGAGCAGCCCTCGGACAGGGGGAGCCCGGCCGCGCATGCGCAGACACCACACACTCTCACCCACTCAGTGATGAGCCGGGGAGGCATCTGACCACTGTGAGAACTACGGACCGGACCGCGGACTTTCAGACTCGTAGTCAGGGTAAACCCAGCCCTTCGGACAGGGGAGCCCGGCCGCGCATGCGCAGACACAACACACACTCACTGGACTGACTGCTATGAGCTACGGGGGGTCAGCTGGCCGCTGTGAGAAGCTACGGGGAGCCGACCGGACCTCGGGTTTGGACTCGTGGCCAGCTAACGAGCAGCCCTCGGACAGGGGAGCCCGCCGCGCATGCGCAGACACACACACACTCACTGGACTGACTGCTATGAGCTACGGGGGTCAGCTGGCCGCTGTGAGAAGCTACGGGGAGCCGGACCGGACCTCGGTTTTGAGACTCGTGCCAGGCTAACGAGCAGCCCTCGGACAGGGGGAGCCCGGCCGCGCATGCGCAGACACACACACACCTCACTGACTGACTGCTATGAGCTACGGGGGTCAGCTGGCCGCTGTGAGAAGCTACGGGGAGCCGGACCGGACCTCGGGTTTGAGACTCGTGGCCAGGCTAACGAGCAGCCCTCGGACAGGGGGAGCCCGGCCCGCGCATGCGCAGACACACACACACTCTCACCCACTCAGTGATATGAGCCGGGGAGGCATCTGACCACTGGGAGAAGCTACGGACCGACCGCGGACTTCAGACTCGTAGCCAGGCTAAACCCAGCCCTCGGACAGGGGAGCCCGGCCGCGCATGCGCAGACACACACACACTCACTGGACTGACTGCTATGAGCTACGGGGGTCAGCTGGCCGCTGTGAGAAGCTACGGGAGCCGGACCGGACCTCGGGTTTGAGACTCGTGGCCAGGCTAACGAGCAGCCCTCGGACAGGGGAGCCCGGCCGCGCATGCGCAGACACACACACACTCTCACCCACTCAGTGATATGAGCCGGGGGCATCTGCCACTGGGAGAAGCTACGGACCGGACCGCGCGGACTTCAGACTCGTAGCCAGGCTAAACCCAGCCTTCGGACAGGGGGAGCCCGGCCGCGCATGCGCAGACACACACACACTCACTGGACTGACTGCTATGAGCTACGGGGGGTCAGCTGGCCGCTGTGAGAAGCTACGGGAGCCGGACCGGACCTCGGTTTGAGACTCGTGGCCAGGCTAACGGCAGCCCTCGGACAGGGGAGCCCGGCCGCGCATGCGCAGACACACACACACTCACTGGACTGACTGCTATGAGCTACGGGGGTCAGCTGGCCGCTGTGAGAAGCTACGGGGAGCCGGACCGGACCTCGGTTTGAGACTCGTGGCCAGGCTAACGAGCAGCCCTCGGACAGGGGAGCCCGGCCGCGCATGCGCAGACACACACACACTCACTGGACTGACTGCTATGAGCTACGGGGGTCAGCTGGCCGCTGTGAGAAGCTACGGGAGCCGACCGGACCTCGGGTTTGAGACTCGTGGCCAGGCTAACGAGCACCCTCGGACAGGGGAGCCCGGCCGCGCATGCGCAGACCACACACACTCTCACCCACTCATGATATGAGCCGGGGAGGCATCTGACCACTGGAGAAGCTACGGACCGGACCGCGGACTTCAGACTCGTAGCCAGGCTAACCCAGCCCTCGGACAGGGGGAGCCCGGCCGCGCATGCGCAGACACACACACACTCACTGGACTGACTGCTATGAGCTACGGGGGGTCAGCTGGCCGCTGTGAGAAGCTACGGGGAGCCGGACCGGACCTCGGTTTGAGACTCGTGGCCAGGCTAACGAGCAGCCCTCGGACAGGGGAGCCCGGCCGCGCATGCGCAGACACACACACACTCACTGGACTGACTGCTATGAGCTACGGGGGGTCAGCTGGCCGCTGTGAGAAGCTACGGGGAGCCGGACCGGACCTCGGGTTTGAGACTCGTGGCCAGGCTAACGAGCAGCCCTCGGACAGGGGGAGCCCGGCCGCGCATGCGCAGACACACACACACTCTCACCCACTCAGTGATATGAGCCGGGGAGGCATCTGACCACTGGGAGAAGCTACGGACCGGACCGCGGACTTCAGACTCGTAGCCAGGCTAAACCCAGCCCTCGGACAGGGGAGCCCGGCCGCGCATGCGCAGACACACACACACTCACTGGACTGACTGCTATGAGCTACGGGGGGTCAGCTGGCCGCTGTGAGAAGCTACGGGGAGCCGGACCGGACCTCGGGTTTGAGACTCGTGGCCAGGCTAACGAGCAGCCCTCGGACAGGGGGAGCCCGGCCGCGCATGCGCAGACACACACACACTCACTGGACTGACTGCTATGAGCTACGGGGGTCAGCTGGCCGCTGTGAGAAGCTACGGGGAGCCGGACCGGACCTCGGTTTGAGACTCGTGGCCAGGCTAACGAGCAGCCCTCGGACAGGGGGAGCCCGGCCGCGCATGCGCAGACACACACACACTCTCACCCACTCAGTGATATGAGCCGGGGAGGCATCTGACCACTGGGAGAAGCTACGGACCGGACCGCGGACTTCAGACTCGTAGCCAGGCTAAACCCAGCCCTTCGGACAGGGGGAGCCCGGCCGCGCATGCGCAGACACACACACACTCACTGGACTGACTGCTATGAGCTACGGGGGTCAGCTGGCCGCTGTGAGAAGCTACGGGGAGCCGGACCGGACCTCGGTTTGAGACTCGTGGCCAGGCTAACGAGCAGCCCTCGGACAGGGGGAGCCCGCCGCGCATGCGCAGACACACACACACTCTCACCCACTCAGTGATATGAGCCGGGGAGGCATCTGACCACTGGAGAAGCTACGGACCGGACCGCGGACTTCAGACTCGTAGCCAGGCTAAACCCAGCCCTTCGGACAGGGGAGCCCGGCCGCGCATGCGCAGACACACACACACTCACTGGACTGACTGCTATGAGCTACGGGGGGTCAGCTGGCCGCTGTGAGAAGCTACGGGAGCCGGACCGGACCTCGGTTTTGAGACTCGTGGCCAGGCTAACGAGCAGCCCTCGGACAGGGGGAGCCCGGCCGCGCATGCGCAGACACACACACACTCACTGGACTGACTGCTATGAGCTACGGGGGGTCAGCTGGCCGCTGTGAGAAGCTACGGGGAGCCGGACCGGACCTCGGGTTTGAGACTCGTGGCCAGGCTAACGAGCAGCCCTCGGACAGGGGAGCCCGGCCGCGCATGCGCAGACACACACACACTCACTGGACTGACTGCTATGAGCTACGGGGGGTCAGCTGGCCGCTGTGAGAAGCTACGGGGAGCCGGACCGGACCTCGGGTTGAGACTCGTGGCCAGGCTAACGAGCAGCCCTCGGACAGGGGGAGCCCGGCCGCGCATGCGCAGACACACACACACTCACTGGACTGACTGCTATGAGCTACGGGGGGTCAGCTGGCCGCTGTGAGAAGCTACGGGGAGCCGGACCGGACCTCGGGTTTGAGACTCGTGGCCAGGCTAACGAGCAGCCCTCGGACAGGGGGAGCCCGGCCGCGCATGCGCAGACACACACACACTCTCACCCACTCAGTGATATGAGCCGGGGAGGCATCTGACCACTGGGAGAAGCTACGGACCGGACCGCGGACTTCAGACTCGTAGCCAGGCTAAACCCAGCCCTTCGGACAGGGGGAGCCCGGCCGCGCATGCGCAGACACACACACACTCACTGGACTGACTGCTATGAGCTACGGGGGGTCAGCTGGCCGCTGTGAGAAGCTACGGGGAGCCGGACCGGACCTCGGGTTTGAGACTCGTGGCCAGGCTAACGAGCAGCCCTCGGACAGGGGGAGCCCGGCCGCGCATGCGCAGACACACACACACTCACTGGACTGACTGCTATGAGCTACGGGGGGTCAGCTGGCCGCTGTGAGAAGCTACGGGGAGCCGGACCGGACCTCGGGTTTGAGACTCGTGGCCAGGCTAACGAGCAGCCCTCGGACAGGGGGAGCCCGGCCGCGCATGCGCAGACACACACACACTCTCACCACTCAGTGATATGAGCCGGGGAGGCATCTGACCACTGGGAGAAGCTACGGACCGGACCGCGGACTTCAGACTCGTAGCCAGGCTAACCCAGCCCTTCGGACAGGGGGAGCCCGGCCGCGCATGCGCAGACACACACACACTCACTGGACTGACTGCTATGAGCTACGGGGGGTCAGCTGGCCGCTGTGAGAAGCTACGGGGAGCCGGACCGGACCTCGGGTTTGAGACTCGTGGCCAGGCTAACGAGCAGCCCTCGGACAGGGGGAGCCCGGCCGCGCATGCGCAGACACACACACACTCACTGGACTGACTGCTATGAGCTACGGGGGGTCAGCTGGCCGCTGTGAGAAGCTACGGGGAGCCGGACCGGACCTCGGGTTTGAGACTCGTGGCCAGGCTAACGAGCAGCCCTCGGACAGGGGGAGCCCGGCCGCGCATGCGCAGACACACACACACTCTCACCCACTCAGTGATATGAGCCGGGGAGGCATCTGACCACTGGGAGAAGCTACGGACCGGACCGCGGACTTCAGACTCGTAGCCAGGCTAAACCCAGCCTTCGGACAGGGGGAGCCCGGCCGCGCATGCGCAGACACACACACACTCACTGGACTGACTGCTATGAGCTACGGGGGGTCAGCTGGCCGCTGTGAGAAGCTACGGGGAGCCGGACCGGACCTCGGGTTTGAGACTCGTGGCCAGGCTAACGAGCAGCCCTCGGACAGGGGGAGCCCGGCCGCGCATGCGCAGACACACACACACTCACTGGACTGACTGCTATGAGCTACGGGGGGTCAGCTGGCCGCTGTGAGAAGCTACGGGGAGCCGGACCGGACCTCGGGTTTGAGACTCGTGGCCAGGCTAACGAGCAGCCCTCGGACAGGGGGAGCCCGGCCGCGCATGCGCAGACACACACACACTCACTGGACTGACTGCTATGAGCTACGGGGGGTCAGCTGGCCGCTGTGAGAAGCTACGGGGAGCCGGACCGGACCTCGGTTTGAGACTCGTGGCCAGGCTAACGAGCAGCCCTCGGACAGGGGGAGCCCGGCCGCGCATGCGCAGACACACACACACTCACTGGACTGACTGCTATGAGCTACGGGGGGTCAGCTGGCCGCTGTGAGAAGCTACGGGGAGCCGGACCGGACCTCGGGTTTGAGACTCGTGGCCAGGCTAACGAGCAGCCCTCGGACAGGGGGAGCCGGCCGCGCATGCGCAGACACACACACACTCTCACCCACTCAGTGATATGAGCCGGGAGGCATCTGACCACTGGGAGAAGCTACGGACCGGACCGCGGACTTCAGACTCGTAGCCAGGCTAAACCCAGCCTTCGGACAGGGGGAGCCGGCCGCGCATGCGCAGACACACACACACTCACTGGACTGACTGCTATGAGCTACGGGGGGTCAGCTGGCCGCTGTGAGAAGCTACGGGGAGCCGGACCGGACCTCGGGTTTGAGACTCGTGGCCAGGCTAACGAGCAGCCCTCGGACAGGGGGAGCCGGCCGCGCATGCGCAGACACACACACACTCACTGGACTGACTGCTATGAGCTACGGGGGGTCAGCTGGCCGCTGTGAGAAGCTACGGGGAGCCGGACCGGACCTCGGGTTTGAGACTCGTGGCCAGGCTAACGAGCAGCCCTCGGACAGGGGGAGCCCGGCCGCGCATGCGCAGACACACACACACTCACTGGACTGACTGCTATGAGCTACGGGGGGTCAGCTGGCCGCTGTGAGAAGCTACGGGGAGCCGGACCGGACCTCGGTTTGAGACTCGTGGCCAGGCTAACGAGCAGCCCTCGGACAGGGGGAGCCCGGCCGCGCATGCGCAGACACACACACACTCTCACCCACTCAGTGATATGAGCCGGGAGGCATCTGACCACTGGGAGAAGCTACGGACCGGACCGCGGACTTCAGACTCGTAGCCAGGCTAAACCCAGCCCTTCGGACAGGGGGAGCCCGGCCGCGCATGCGCAGACACACACACACTCACTGGACTGACTGCTATGAGCTACGGGGGGTCAGCTGGCCGCTGTGAGAAGCTACGGGGAGCCGGACCGGACCTCGGGTTTGAGACTCGTGGCCAGGCTAACGAGCAGCCCTCGGACAGGGGGAGCCGGCCGCGCATGCGCAGACACACACACACTCTCACCCACTCAGTGATATGAGCCGGGGAGGCATCTGACCACTGGGAGAAGCTACGGACCGGACCGCGGACTTCAGACTCGTAGCCAGGCTAAACCAGCCCTTCGGACAGGGGGAGCCCGGCCGCGCATGCGCAGACACACACACACTCACTGGACTGACTGCTATGAGCTACGGGGGGTCAGCTGGCCGCTGTGAGAAGCTACGGGGAGCCGGACCGACCTCGGGTTTGAGACTCGTGCCAGGCTAACGAGCAGCCCTCGGACAGGGGGAGCCCGGCCGCGCATGCGCAGACACACACACACTCACTGGACTGACTGCTATGAGCTACGGGGGGTCATCTGGCCGCTGTGAGAAGCTACGGGGAGCCGGACCGGACCGGGTTTGAGACTCGTGGCCAGGCTAACGAGCAGCCCTCGGACAGGGGGAGCCCGGCCGCGCATGCGCAGACACACACACACTCACTGGACTGACTGCTATGAGCTACGGGGGTCAGCTGGCCGCTGTGAGAAGCTACGGGGAGCCGGACCGGACCTCGGGTTTGAGACTCGTGGCCAGGCTAACGAGCAGCCCTCGGACAGGGGGAGCCCGGCCGCGCATGCGCAGACACACACACACTCTCACCCACTCAGTGATATGAGCCGGGGAGGCATCTGACCACTGGGAGAAGCTACGGACCGGACCGCGGACTTCAGACTCGTAGCCAGGCTAAAACCAGCCTTCGGACAGGGGGAGCCCGGCCGCGCATGCGCAGACACACACACACTCACTGGACTGACTGCTATGAGCTACGGGGGGTCAGCTGGCCGCTGTGAGAAGCTACGGGGAGCCGGACCGGACCTCGGGTTTGAGACTCGTGGCCAGGCTAACGAGCAGCCCTCGGACAGGGGGAGCCCGGCCGCGCATGCGCAGACACACACACACTCACTGGACTGACTGCTATGAGCTACGGGGGTCAGCTGGCCGCTGTGAGAAGCTACGGGGAGCCGGACCGGACCTCGGGTTTGAGACTCGTGGCCAGGCTAACGAGCAGCCCTCGGACAGGGGGAGCCCGGCCGCGCATGCGCAGACACACACACTCTCACCCACTCAGTGATATGAGCCGGGGAGGCATCTGACCACTGGAGAAGCTACGGACCGGACCGCGGACTTCAGACTCGTAGCCAGGCTAACCCAGCCCTCGGACAGGGGGAGCCCGGCCGCGCATGCGCAGACACACACACACTCACTGGACTGACTGCTATGAGCTACGGGGGGTCAGCTGGCCGCTGTGAGAAGCTACGGGGAGCCGGACCGGACCTCGGTTTGAGACTCGTGGCCAGGCTAACGAGCAGCCCTCGGACAGGGGGAGCCCGGCCGCGCATGCGCAGACACACACACACTCACTGGACTGACTGCTATGAGCTACGGGGGGTCAGCTGGCCGCTGTGAGAAGCTACGGGGAGCCGGACCGGACCTCGGGTTTGAGACTCGTGGCCAGGCTAACGAGCAGCCCTCGGACAGGGGGAGCCCGGCCGCGCATGCGCAGACACACACACACTCTCACCCACTCAGTGATATGAGCCGGGGAGGCATCTGACCACTGGGAGAAGCTACGGACCGGACCGCGGACTTCAGACTCGTAGCCAGGCTAAACCCAGCCCTTCGGACAGGGGGAGCCCGGCCGCGCATGCGCAGACACACACACACTCACTGGACTGACTGCTATGAGCTACGGGGGGTCAGCTGGCCGCTGTGAGAAGCTACGGGGAGCCGGACCGGACCTCGGGTTTGAGACTCGTGGCCAGGCTAACGAGCAGCCCTCGGACAGGGGGAGCCCGGCCGCGCATGCGCAGACACACACACACTCTCACCCACTCAGTGATATGAGCCGGGGAGGCATCTGACCACTGGGAGAAGCTACGGACCGGACCGCGGACTTCAGACTCGTAGCCAGGCTAACCCAGCCCTTCGGACAGGGGGAGCCCGGCCGCGCATGCGCAGACACACACACACTCACTGGACTGACTGCTATGAGCTACGGGGGGTCAGCTGGCCGCTGTGAGAAGCTACGGGGAGCCGGACCGGACCTCGGGTTTGAGACTCGTGGCCAGGCTAACGAGCAGCCCTCGGACAGGGGGAGCCCGGCCGCGCATGCGCAGACACACACACACTCACTGGACTGACTGCTATGAGCTACGGGGGTCAGCTGGCCGCTGTGAGAAGCTACGGGGAGCCGGACCGGACCTCGGGTTTGAGACTCGTGGCCAGGCTAACGAGCAGCCCTCGGACAGGGGGAGCCCGGCCGCGCATGCGCAGACACACACACACTCACTGGACTGACTGCTATGAGCTACGGGGGGTCAGCTGGCCGCTGTGAGAAGCTACGGGGAGCCGGACCGGACCTCGGGTTTGAGACTCGTGGCCAGGCTAACGAGCAGCCCTCGGACAGGGGGAGCCCGGCCGCGCATGCGCAGACACACACACACTCTCACCCACTCAGTGATATGAGCCGGGGAGGCATCTGACCACTGGGAGAAGCTACGGACCGGACCGCGGACTTCAGACTCGTAGCCAGGCTAAACCCAGCCCTTCGGACAGGGGGAGCCCGGCCGCGCATGCGCAGACACACACACACTCACTGGACTGACTGCTATGAGCTACGGGGGGTCAGCTGGCCGCTGTGAGAAGCTACGGGGAGCCGGACCGGACCTCGGGTTTGAGACTCGTGGCCAGGCTAACGAGCAGCCCTCGGACAGGGGGAGCCCGGCCGCGCATGCGCAGACACACACACACTCTCACCCACTCAGTGATATGAGCCGGGGAGGCATCTGACCACTGGGAGAAGCTACGGACCGGACCGCGGACTTCAGACTCGTAGCCAGGCTAACCCAGCCCTCGGACAGGGGGAGCCCGGCCGCGCATGCGCAGACACACACACACTCACTGGACTGACTGCTATGAGCTACGGGGGGTCAGCTGGCCGCTGTGAGAAGCTACGGGAGCCGGACCGGACCTCGGGTTTGAGACTCGTGGCCAGGCTAACGAGCAGCCCTCGGACAGGGGGAGCCCGGCCGCGCATGCGCAGACACACACACACTCACTGGACTGACTGCTATGAGCTACGGGGGTCAGCTGGCCGCTGTGAGAAGCTACGGGGAGCCGGACCGGACCTCGGGTTTGAGACTCGTGGCCAGGCTAACGAGCAGCCCTCGGACAGGGGGAGCCCGGCCGCGCATGCGCAGACACACACACACTCACTGGACTGACTGCTATGAGCTACGGGGGGTCAGCTGGCCGCTGTGAGAAGCTACGGGGAGCCGGACCGGACCTCGGGTTTGAGACTCGTGGCCAGGCTAACGAGCAGCCCTCGGACAGGGGGAGCCCGGCCGCGCATGCGCAGACACACACACACTCACTGGACTGACTGCTATGAGCTACGGGGGTCAGCTGGCCGCTGTGAGAAGCTACGGGGAGCCGGACCGGACCTCGGGTTTGAGACTCGTGGCCAGGCTAACGAGCAGCCCTCGGACAGGGGGAGCCCGGCCGCGCATGCGCAGACACACACACACTCTCACCCACTCAGTGATATGAGCCGGGGGGGCATCTGACCACTGGGAGAAGCTACGGACCGGACCGCGGACTTCAGACTCGTAGCCAGGCTAAAACCAGCCCTCGGACAGGGGGAGCCCGGCCGCGCATGCGCAGACACACACACACTCACTGGACTGACTGCTATGAGCTACGGGGGGTCAGCTGGCCGCTGTGAGAAGCTACGGGGAGCCGGACCGGACCTCGGGTTTGAGACTCGTGGCCAGGCTAACGAGCAGCCCTCGGACAGGGGGAGCCGGCCGCGCATGCGCAGACACACACACACTCACTGGACTGACTGCTATGAGCTACGGGGGGTCAGCTGGCCGCTGTGAGAAGCTACGGGAGCCGGACCGGACCTCGGGTTTGAGACTCGTGGCCAGGCTAACGAGCAGCCCTCGGACAGGGGGAGCCCGGCCGCGCATGCGCAGACACACACACACTCACTGGACTGACTGCTATGAGCTACGGGGGGTCAGCTGGCCGCTGTGAGAAGCTACGGGGAGCCGGACCGGACCTCGGGTTTGAGACTCGTGGCCAGGCTAACGAGCAGCCCTCGGACAGGGGGAGCCGGCCGCGCATGCGCAGACACACACACACTCTCACCCACTCAGTGATATGAGCCGGGGAGGCATCTGACCACTGGGAGAAGCTACGGACCGGACCGCGGACTTCAGACTCGTAGCCAGGCTAAACCCAGCCCTCGGACAGGGGGAGCCCGGCCGCGCATGCGCAGACACACACACACTCACTGGACTGACTGCTATGAGCTACGGGGGGTCAGCTGGCCGCTGTGAGAAGCTACGGGGAGCCGGACCGGACCTCGGGTTTGAGACTCGTGGCCAGGCTAACGAGCAGCCCTCGGACAGGGGGAGCCCGGCCGCGCATGCGCAGACACACACACACTCACTGGACTGACTGCTATGAGCTACGGGGGGTCAGCTGGCCGCTGTGAGAAGCTACGGGGAGCCGGACCGGACCTCGGGTTTGAGACTCGTGGCCAGGCTAACGAGCAGCCCTCGGACAGGGGGAGCCCGGCCGCGCATGCGCAGACACACACACACTCACTGGACTGACTGCTATGAGCTACGGGGGGTCAGCTGGCCGCTGTGAGAAGCTACGGGGAGCCGGACCGGACCTCGGGTTTGAGACTCGTGGCCAGGCTAACGAGCAGCCCTCGGACAGGGGGAGCCCGGCCGCGCATGCGCAGACACACACACACTCTCACCCACTCAGTGATATGAGCCGGGGAGGCATCTGACCACTGGGAGAAGCTACGGACCGGACGCGGACTTCAGACTCGTAGCCAGGCTAAACCCAGCCCTTCGGACAGGGGGAGCCCGGCCGCGCATGCGCAGACACACACACACTCACTGGACTGACTGCTATGAGCTACGGGGGGTCAGCTGGCCGCTGTGAGAAGCTACGGGGAGCCGGACCGGACCTCGGGTTTGAGACTCGTGGCCAGGCTAACGAGCAGCCCTCGGACAGGGGGAGCCCGGCCGCGCATGCGCAGACACACACACACTCACTGGACTGACTGCTATGAGCTACGGGGGGTCAGCTGGCCGCTGTGAGAAGCTACGGGGAGCCGGACGGACCTCGGGTTTGAGACTCGTGGCCAGGCTAACGAGCAGCCCTCGGACAGGGGGAGCCCGGCCGCGCATGCGCAGACACACACACACTCACCCACTCAGTGATATGAGCCGGGAGGCATCTGACCACTGGGAGAAGCTACGGACCGGACCGCGGACTTCAGACTCGTAGCCAGGCTAAACCCAGCCCTCGGACAGGGGGAGCCCGGCCGCGCATGCGCAGACACACACACACTCACTGGACTGACTGCTATGAGCTACGGGGGGTCAGCTGGCCGCTGTGAGAAGCTACGGGGAGCCGGACCGGACCTCGGGTTTGAGACTCGTGGCCAGGCTAACGAGCAGCCCTCGGACAGGGGGAGCCCGGCCGCGCATGCGCAGACACACACACACTCACTGGACTGACTGCTATGAGCTACGGGGGGTCAGCTGGCCGCTGTGAGAAGCTACGGGGAGCCGGACCGGACCTCGGGTTTGAGACTCGTGGCCAGGCTAACGAGCAGCCCTCGGACAGGGGGAGCCCGGCCGCGCATGCGCAGACACACACACACTCTCACCCACTCAGTGATATGAGCCGGGGAGGCATCTGACCACTGGGAGAAGCTACGGACCGGACCGCGGACTTCAGACTCGTAGCCAGGCTAAACCCAGCCCTCGACAGGGGGAGCCCGGCCGCGCATGCGCAGACACACACACACTCACTGGACTGACTGCTATGAGCTACGGGGGGTCAGCTGGCCGCTGTGAGAAGCTACGGGGAGCCGGACCGGACCTCGGGTTTGAGACTCGTGGCCAGGCTAACGAGCAGCCCTCGGACAGGGGGAGCCCGGCCGCGCATGCGCAGACACACACACACTCTCACCCACTCAGTGATATGAGCGGGGAGGCATCTGACCACTGGGAGAAGCTACGGACCGGACCGCGACTTCAGACTCGTAGCCAGGCTAAACCCAGCCCTTCGGACAGGGGGAGCCCGGCCGCGCATGCGCAGACACACACACACTCACTGGACTGACTGCTATGAGCTACGGGGGGTCAGCTGGCCGCTGTGAGAAGCTACGGGGAGCCGGACCGGACCTCGGGTTTGAGACTCGTGGCCAGGCTAACGAGCAGCCCTCGGACAGGGGGAGCCCGGCCGCGCATGCGCAGACACACACACACTCTCACCCACTCAGTGATATGAGCCGGGGAGGCATCTGACCACTGGGAGAAGCTACGGACCGGACCGCGGACTTCAGACTCGTAGCCAGGCTAAACCCAGCCCTTCGGACAGGGGAGCCCGGCCGCGCATGCGCAGACACACACACACTCACTGGACTGACTGCTATGAGCTACGGGGGGTCAGCTGGCCGCTGTGAGAAGCTACGGGGAGCCGGACCGGACCTCGGGTTTGAGACTCGTGGCCAGGCTAACGAGCAGCCCTCGGACAGGGGGAGCCCGGCCGCGCATGCGCAGACACACACACACTCACTGGACTGACTGCTATGAGCTACGGGGGGTCAGCTGGCCGCTGTGAGAAGCTACGGGGAGCCGGACCGGACCTCGGGTTTGAGACTCGTGGCCAGGCTAACGAGCAGCCCTCGGACAGGGGGAGCCCGGCCGCGCATGCGCAGACACACACACTCTCACCCACTCAGTGATATGAGCCGGGGAGGCATCTGACCACTGGGAGAAGCTACGGACCGGACCGCGGACTTCAGACTCGTAGCCAGGCTAACCCAGCCCTTCGGACAGGGGGAGCCCGGCCGCGCATGCGCAGACACACACACACTCACTGGACTGACTGCTATGAGCTACGGGGGGTCAGCTGGCCGCTGTGAGAAGCTACGGGGAGCCGGACCGGACCTCGGGTTTGAGACTCGTGGCCAGGCTAACGAGCAGCCCTCGGACAGGGGAGCCCGGCCGCGCATGCGCAGACACACACACACTCTCACCCACTCAGTGATATGAGACGGGGAGGCATCTGACCACTGGGAGAAGCTACGGACCGGACCGCGGACTTCAGACTCGTAGCCAGGCTAAACCAGCCCTTCGGACAGGGGGAGCCCGGCCGCGCATGCGCAGACACACACACACTCACTGGACTGACTGCTATGAGCTACGGGGGGTCAGCTGGCCGCTGTGAGAAGCTACGGGGAGCCGGACCGGACCTCGGGTTTGAGACTCGTGGCCAGGCTAACGAGCAGCCCTCGGACAGGGGGAGCCCGGCCGCGCATGCGCAGACACACACACTCTCACCCACTCAGTGATATGAGCGGGGAGGCATCTGACCACTGGGAGAAGCTACGGACCGGACCGCGGACTTCAGACTCGTAGCCAGGCTAAACCCAGCCCTTCGGACAGGGGGAGCCCGGCCGCGCATGCGCAGACACACACACACTCACTGGACTGACTGCTATGAGCTACGGGGGGTCAGCTGGCCGCTGTGAGAAGCTACGGGGAGCCGGACCGGACCTCGGGTTTGAGACTCGTGGCCAGGCTAACGAGCAGCCCTCGGACAGGGGGAGCCCGGCCGCGCATGCGCAGACACACACACACTCACTGGACTGATGCTATGAGCTACGGGGGGTCAGCTGGCCGCTGTGAGAAGCTACGGGGAGCCGGACCGGACTCGGGTTTGAGACTCGTGGCCAGGCTAACGAGCAGCCCTCGGACAGGGGGAGCCCGGCCGCGCATGCGCAGACACACACACACTCACTGGACTGACTGCTATGAGCTACGGGGGGTCAGCTGGCCGCTGTGAGAAGCTACGGGGAGCCGGACCGGACCTCGGGTTTGAGACTCGTGGCCAGGCTAACGAGCAGCCCTCGGACAGGGGGAGCCCGGCCGCGCATGCGCAGACACACACACCTCTCACCCACTCAGTGATATGAGCCGGGGAGGCATCTGACCACTGGGAGAAGCTACGGACCGGACCGCGGACTTCAGACTCGTAGCCAGGCTAAAACCCAGCCCTTCGGACAGGGGGAGCCCGGCCGCGCATGCGCAGACACACACACACTCACTGGACTGACTGCTATGAGCTACGGGGGGTCAGCTGGCCGCTGTGAGAAGCTACGGGGAGCCGGACCGGACCTCGGGTTTGAGACTCGTGGCCAGGCTAACGAGCAGCCCTCGGACAGGGGGAGCCCGGCCGCGCATGCGCAGACACACACACACTCACTGGACTGACTGCTATGAGCTACGGGGGGTCAGCTGGCCGCTGTGAGAAGCTACGGGGAGCCGGACCGGACTCGGGTTTGAGACTCGTGGCCAGGCTAACGAGCAGCCCTCGGACAGGGGGAGCCCGGCCGCGCATGCGCAGACACACACACACTCACTGGACTGACTGCTATGAGCTACGGGGGGTCAGCTGGCCGCTGTGAGAAGCTACGGGGAGCCGGACCGGACCTCGGGTTTGAGACTCGTGGCCAGGCTAACGAGCAGCCCTCGGACAGGGGGAGCCCGGCCGCGCATGCGCAGACACACACACACTCTCACCCACTCAGTGATATGAGCCGGGGAGGCATCTGACCACTGGGAGAAGCTACGGACCGGACCGCGGACTTCAGACTCGTAGCCAGGCTAAACCAGCCCTTCGGACAGGGGGAGCCCGGCCGCGCATGCGCAGACACACACACACTCACTGGACTGACTGCTATGAGCTACGGGGGGTCAGCTGGCCGCTGTGAGAAGCTACGGGGAGCCGGACCGGACCTCGGGTTTGAGACTCGTGGCCAGGCTAACGAGCAGCCCTCGGACAGGGGGAGCCCGGCCGCGCATGCGCAGACACACACACACTCTCACCCACTCAGTGATATGAGCCGGGGAGGCATCTGACCACTGGGAGAAGCTACGGACCGGACCGCGGACTTCAGACTCGTAGCCAGGCTAAACCCAGCCCTTCGGACAGGGGGAGCCCGGCCGCGCATGCGCAGACACACACACACTCACTGGACTGACTGCTATGAGCTACGGGGGGTCAGCTGGCCGCTGTGAGAAGCTACGGGGAGCCGGACCGGACCTCGGGTTTGAGACTCGTGGCCAGGCTAACGAGCAGCCCTCGGACAGGGGGAGCCCGGCCGCGCATGCGCAGACACACACACACTCACTGGACTGACTGCTATGAGCTACGGGGGTCAGCTGGCCGCTGTGAGAAGCTACGGGGAGCCGGACCGGACCTCGGGTTTGAGACTCGTGGCCAGGCTAACGAGCAGCCCTCGGACAGGGGGAGCCCGGCCGCGCATGCGCAGACACACACACACTCTCACCCACTCAGTGATATGAGCCGGGGAGGCATCTGACCACTGGGAGAAGCTACGGACCGGACCGCGGACTTCAGACTCGTAGCCAGGCTAAACCCAGCCCTTCGGACAGGGGGAGCCCGGCCGCGCATGCGCAGACACACACACACTCACTGGACTGACTGCTATGAGCTACGGGGGGTCAGCTGGCCGCTGTGAGAAGCTACGGGGAGCCGGACCGGACCTCGGGTTTGAGACTCGTGGCCAGGCTAACGAGCAGCCCTCGGACAGGGGGAGCCCGGCCGCGCATGCGCAGACACACACACACTCTCACCCACTCAGTGATATGAGCCGGGAGGATCTGACCACTGGGAGAAGCTACGGACCGGACCGCGGGACTTCAGACTCGTAGCCAGGCTAAACCCAGCCTTCGGACAGGGGGAGCCCGGCCGCGCATGCGCAGACACACACACACTCACTGGACTGACTGCTATGAGCTACGGGGGGTCAGCTGGCCGCTGTGAGAAGCTACGGGGAGCCGGACCGGACCTCGGGTTTGAGACTCGTGGCCAGGCTAACGAGCAGCCCTCGGACAGGGGGAGCCCGGCCGCGCATGCGCAGACACACACACACTCTCACCCACTCAGTGATATGAGCCGGGGAGGCATCTGACCACTGGGAGAAGCTACGGACGGACCGCGGACTTCAGACTCGTAGCCAGGCTAAACCCAGCCCTTCGGACAGGGGGAGCCCGGCCGCGCATGCGCAGACACACACACACTCACTGGACTGACTGCTATGAGCTACGGGGGGTCAGCTGGCCGCTGTGAGAAGCTACGGGGAGCCGGACCGGACCTCGGGTTTGAGACTCGTGGCCAGGCTAACGAGCAGCCCTCGGACAGGGGGAGCCCGGCCGCGCATGCGCAGACACACACACACTCACTGGACTGACTGCTATGAGCTACGGGGGGTCAGCTGGCCGCTGTGAGAAGCTACGGGGAGCCGGACCGGACCTCGGGTTTGAGACTCGTGGCCAGGCTAACGAGCAGCCCTCGGACAGGGGGAGCCCGGCCGCGCATGCGCAGACACACAACACTCTCACCACTCAGTGATATGAGCGGGGAGGCATCTGACCACTGGGAGAAGCTACGGACCGGACCGCGGACTTCAGACTCGTAGCCAGGCTAAACCCAGCCCTCGGACAGGGGGAGCCCGGCCGCGCATGCGCAGACACACACACACTCACTGGACTGACTGCTATGAGCTACGGGGGGTCAGCTGCCGCTGTGAGAAGCTACGGGGAGCCGGACCGGACCTCGGTTTGAGACTCGTGGCCAGGCTAACGAGCAGCCCTCGGACAGGGGGAGCCCGGCCGCGCATGCGCAGACACACACACACTCACTGGACTGACTGCTATGAGCTACGGGGGGTCAGCTGGCCGCTGTGAGAAGCTACGGGGAGCCGGACCGGACCTCGGGTTTGAGACTCGTGGCCAGGCTAACGAGCAGCCCTCGGACAGGGGGAGCCCGGCCGCGCATGCGCAGACACACACACACTCTCACCCACTCAGTGATATGAGCCGGGGAGGCATCTGACCACTGGGAGAAGCTACGGACCGGACCGCGGACTTGAGACTCGTAGCCAGGCTAAACCCAGCCCTCGGACAGGGGGAGCCGGCCGCGCATGCGCAGACACACACACACTCACTGGACTGACTGCTATGAGCTACGGGGGGTCAGCTGGCCGCTGTGAGAAGCTACGGGGAGCCGGACCGGACCTCGGGTTTGAGACTCGTGGCCAGGCTAACGAGCAGCCCTCGGACAGGGGGAGCCCGGCCGCGCATGCGCAGACACACACACACTCACTGGACTGACTGCTATGAGCTACGGGGGGTCAGCTGGCCGCTGTGAGAAGCTACGGGGAGCCGGACCGGACCTCGGGTTTGAGACTCGTGGCCAGGCTAACGAGCAGCCCTCGGACAGGGGGAGCCCGGCCGCGCATGCGCAGACACACACACACTCTCACCCACTCAGTGATATGAGCCGGGGAGGCATCTGACCACTGGGAGAAGCTACGGACCGGACCGCGGACTTCAGACTCGTAGCCAGGCTAAACCCAGCCCTTCGGACAGGGGGAGCCCGGCCGCGCATGCGCAGACACACACACACTCACTGGACTGACTGCTATGAGCTACGGGGGGTCAGCTGGCCGCTGTGAGAAGCTACGGGGAGCCGGACCGGACCTCGGGTTTGAGACTCGTGGCCAGGCTAACGAGCAGCCCTCGGACAGGGGGAGCCCGGCCGCGCATGCGCAGACACACACACCTCTCACCCACTCAGTGATATGAGCCGGGGAGGCATCTGGACCACTGGGAGAAGCTACGGACCGGACCGCGGACTTCAGACTCGTGGCCAGGCTAAACCCAGCCCTTCGGACAGGGGGAGCCCGGCCGCGCATGCGCAGACACACACACACTCACTGGACTGACTGCTATGAGCTACGGGGGGTCAGCTGGCCGCTGTGAGAAGCTACGGGGAGCCGGACCGGACCTCGGGTTTGAGACTCGTGGCCAGGCTAACGAGCAGCCCTCGGACAGGGGGAGCCCGGCCGCGCATGCGCAGACACACACACACTCACTGGACTGACTGCTATGAGCTACGGGGGGTCAGCTGGCCGCTGTGAGAAGCTACGGGGAGCCGGACCGGACCTCGGGTTTGAGACTCGTGGCCAGGCTAACGAGCAGCCCTCGGACAGGGGGAGCCCGGCCGCGCATGCGCAGACACACACACACTCACTGGACTGACTGCTATGAGCTACGGGGGGTCAGCTGGCCGCTGTGAGAAGCTACGGGGAGCCGGACCGGACCTCGGGTTTGAGACTCGTGGCCAGGCTAACGAGCAGCCCTCGGACAGGGGGAGCCCGGCCGCGCATGCGCAGACACACACACACTCTCACCCACTCAGTGATATGAGCCGGGGAGGCATCTGACCACTGGGAGAAGCTACGGACCGGACCGCGGACTTCAGACTCGTAGCCAGGCTAAACCCAGCCCTTCGGACAGGGGGAGCCCGGCCGCGCATGCGCAGACACACACACACTCACTGGACTGACTGCTATGAGCTACGGGGGGTCAGCTGGCCGCTGTGAGAAGCTACGGGGAGCCGGACCGGACCTCGGGTTTGAGACTCGTGGCCAGGCTAACGAGCAGCCCTCGGACAGGGGGAGCCCGGCCGCGCATGCGCAGACACACACACACTCTCACCCACTCAGTGATATGAGCCGGGGAGGCATCTGACCACTGGGAGAAGCTACGGACCGGACCGCGGACTTCAGACTCGTAGCCAGGCTAAACCCAGCCCTCGGACAGGGGGAGCCCGGCCGCGCATGCGCAGACACACACACACTCACTGGACTGACTGCTATGAGCTACGGGGGGTCAGCTGGCCGCTGTGAGAAGCTACGGGGAGCCGGACCGGACCTCGGGTTTGAGACTCGTGGCCAGGCTAACGAGCAGCCCTCGGACAGGGGGAGCCCGGCCGCGCATGCGCAGACACACACACACTCTCACCCACTCAGTGATATGAGCCGGGGAGGCATCTGACCACTGGGAGAAGCTACGGACCGGACCGCGGACTTCAGACTCGTAGCCAGGCTAAACCCAGCCCTCGGACAGGGGGAGCCCGGCCGCGCATGCGCAGACACACACACACTCACTGGACTGACTGCTATGAGCTACGGGGGGTCAGCTGGCCGCTGTGAGAAGCTACGGGGAGCCGGACCGGACCTCGGGTTTGAGACTCGTGGCCAGGCTAACGAGCAGCCCTCGGACAGGGGGAGCCCGGCCGCGCATGCGCAGACACACACACACTCTCACCCACTCAGTGATATGAGCCGGGGAGGCATCTGACCACTGGGAGAAGCTACGGACCGGACCGCGGACTTCAGACTCGTAGCCAGGCTAACCCAGCCCTTCGGACAGGGGGAGCCCGGCCGCGCATGCGCAACACACACACACTCACTGGACTGACTGCTATGAGCTACGGGGGGTCAGCTGGCCGCTGTGAGAAGCTACGGGGAGCCGGACCGGACCTCGGGTTTGAGACTCGTGGCCAGGCTAACGAGCAGCCCTCGGACAGGGGGAGCCCGGCCGCGCATGCGCAGACACACACACACTCACTGGACTGACTGCTATGAGCTACGGGGGGTCAGCTGGCCGCTGTGAGAAGCTACGGGGAGCCGGACCGGACCTCGGGTTTGAGACTCGTGGCCAGGCTAACGAGCAGCCCTCGGACAGGGGGAGCCCGGCCGCGCATGCGCAGACACACACACACTCCACCCACTCAGTGATATGAGCAGGCCGGGAGGCATCTGACCACTGGGAGAAGCTACGGACCGGACCGCGGACTTCAGACTCGTAGCCAGGCTAACCCAGCCCTTCGGACAGGGGGAGCCCGGCCGCGCATGCGCAGACACACACACACTCACTGGACTGACTGCTATGAGCTACGGGGGGTCAGCTGGCCGCTGTGAGAAGCTACGGGGAGCCGGACCGGACCTCGGGTTTGAGACTCGTGGCCAGGCTAACGAGCAGCCCTCGGACAGGGGGAGCCCGGCCGCGCATGCGCAGACACACACACACTCACTGGACTGACTGCTATGAGCTACGGGGGGTCAGCTGGCCGCTGTGAGAAGCTACGGGGAGCCGGACCGGACCTCGGGTTTGAGACTCGTGGCCAGGCTAACGAGCAGCCCTCGGACAGGGGGAGCCCGGCCGCGCATGCGCAGACACACACACACTCTCACCCACTCAGTGATATGAGCCGGGGAGGCATCTGACCACTGGGAGAAGCTACGGACCGGACCGCGGACTTCAGACTCGTAGCCAGGCTAAACCAGCCCTTCGGACAGGGGGAGCCCGGCCGCGCATGCGCAGACACACACACACTCACTGGACTGACTGCTATGAGCTACGGGGGGTCAGCTGGCCGCTGTGAGAAGCTACGGGGAGCCGGACCGGACCTCGGGTTTGAGACTCGTGGCCAGGCTAACGAGCAGCCCTCGGACAGGGGGAGCCCGGCCGCGCATGCGCAGACACACACACACTCTCACCCACTCAGTGATATGAGCGGGGAGGCATCTGACCACTGGGAGAAGCTACGGACCGGACCGCGGACTTCAGACTCGTAGCCAGGCTAAACCCAGCCCTTCGGACAGGGGGAGCCGGCCGCGCATGCGCAGACACACACACACTCACTGGACTGACTGCTATGAGCTACGGGGGGTCAGCTGGCCGCTGTGAGAAGCTACGGGGAGCCGGACGGACCTCGGGTTTGAGACTCGTGGCCAGGCTAACGAGCAGCCTTCGGACAGGGGGAGCCGGCCGCGCATGCGCAGACACACACACTCACTGGACTGACTGCTATGAGCTACGGGGGGTCAGCTGGCCGCTGTGAGAAGCTACGGGGAGCCGGACCGGACCTCGGTTTGAGACTCGTGGCCAGGCTAACGAGCAGCCCTCGGACAGGGGGAGCCCGGCCGCGCATGCGCAGACACACACACACTCCACCACTCAGTGATATGAGCCGGGGAGGCATCTGACCACTGGGAGAAGCTACGGACCGGACCGCGGACTTCAGACTCGTAGCCAGGCTAAACCCAGCCCTCGGACAGGGGGAGCCGGCCGCGCATGCGCAGACACACACACACTCACTGGACTGACTGCTATGAGCTACGGGGGGTCAGCTGGCCGCTGTGAGAAGCTACGGGGAGCCGGACCGGACCTCGGGTTTGAGACTCGTGGCCAGGCTAACGAGCAGCCCTCGGACAGGGGGAGCCCGGCCGCGCATGCGCAGACACACACACACTCACTGGACTGACTGCTATGAGTACGGGGGGTCAGCTGGCGCTGTGAGAAGCTACGGGGAGCCGGACCGGACCTCGGGTTTGAGACTCGTGGCCAGGCTAACGAGCAGCCCTCGGACAGGGGGAGCCCGGCCGCGCATGCGCAGACACACACACACTCTCACCCACTCAGTGATATGAGCCGGGGAGGCATCTGACCACTGGGAGAAGCTACGGACGGACCGGGACTTCAGACTCGTAGCCAGGCTAAACCCAGCCCTCGGACAGGGGGAGCCCGGCCGCGCATGCGCAGACACACACACACTCACTGGACTGACTGCTATGAGCTACGGGGGGTCAGCTGGCCGCTGTGAGAAGCTACGGGGAGCCGGACCGGACCTCGGGTTGAGACTCGTGGCCAGGCTAACGAGCAGCCCTCGGACAGGGGGAGCCCGGCCGCGCATGCGCAGACACACACACTCTCACCCACTCAGTGATATGAGCCGGGGGGTCATCTGACCTGGGAGAAGCTACGGGACCGGACGCGGACTCAGACTCGTAGCCAGGCTAAACCCAGCCCTCGGACAGGGGGAGCCCGGCCGCGCATGCGCAGACACACACACACTCACTGGACTGACTGCTATGAGCTACGGGGGGGTCAGCTGGCCGCTGTGAGAAGCTACGGGGAGCCGGACCGGACCTCGGGTTGAGACTCGTGGCCAGGCTAACGAGCAGCCCTCGGACAGGGGGAGCCCGGCCGCGCATGCGCAGACACACACACACTCTCACCCACTCAGTGATATGAGCGGGGAGGCATCTGCCACTGGGAGAAGCTAGGACGGACGCGGACTTCAGACTCGTAGCCAGGCTAACCCAGCCCTTCGGACAGGGGGAGCCCGGCCGCGCATGCGCAGACACACACACATCACTGGACTGACTGCTATGAGCTAGGGGGGTCAGCTGGCCGCTGTGAGAAGCTACGGGGAGCCGGACCGGACCTCGGGTTGAGACTCGTGGCCAGGCTAACGAGCAGCCCTCGGACAGGGGGAGCCCGGCCGCGCATGCGCAGACACACACACATCACTGGACTGACTGCTATGAGCTACGGGGGGTCAGCTGGCCGCTGTGAGAAGCTACGGGGAGCCGGACCGGACTCGGGTTTGAGACTCGTGCCAGGCTAACGAGCAGCCCTCGGACAGGGGGAGCCGGCCGCGCATGCGCAGACACACACACACTCACTGGACTGACTGCTATGAGCTACGGGGGGTCAGCTGGCCGCTGTGAGAAGCTACGGGGAGCCGGACCGGACCTCGGGTTTGAGACTCGTGGCCAGGCTAACGAGCAGCCCTCGGACAGGGGGAGCCCGGCCGCGCATGCGCAGACACACACACACTCTCACCCACTCAGTGATATGAGCCGGGGAGGCATCTGACCACTGGAGAAGCTACGGACCGGACCGCGGACTTCAGACTCGTCGTAGCCAGGTAAAACCCAGCCCTTCGGACAGGGGGAGCCCGGCCGCGCATGCGCAGACACACACACACTCACTGGACTGATGCTATGAGCTACGGGGGGTCAGCTGGCCGCTGTGAGAAGCTACGGGAGACCCGGACCGGACCTCGGGTTTGAGACTCGTGCCAGGCTAACGAGCAGCCCTCGGACAGGGGGAGCCCGGCCGCGCATGCGCAGACACACAACACTCACTGGACTGACTGCTATGAGCTACGGGGGGGTCAGCTGGCCGCTGTGAGAAGCTACGGGGAGCCGGACCGGACCTCGGGTTTGAGACTCGTGGCCAGGCTAACGAGCAGCCCTCGGACAGGGGGAGCCGGCCGCGCATGCGCAGCAGACACACACACACTCTCACCCACTCAGTGATATGAGCCGGGAGGCATCTGACCGCTGGGAGAAGCTACGGACCGGACCGCGGATTCAGACTCGTAGCCAGGCTAAACCCAGCCCTTCGGACAGGGGGAGCCGGGCCGCGCATGCGCAGACACACACACACTCACTGGACTGACTGCTATGAGCTACGGGGGGTCAGCTGGCCGCTGTGAGAAGCTACGGGGAGCCGGACCGGACCTCGGGTTTGAGACTCGTGGCCAGGCTAACGAGCAGCCCTCGGACAGGGGGAGCCCGGCCGCGCATGCGCAGACACACACACACTCACTGGACTGACTGCTATGAGCTACGGGGGGTCAGCTGGCCGCTGTGAGAAGCTACGGGGAGCCGGACCGGACCTCGGGTTTGAGACTCGTGGCCAGGCTAACGAGCAGCCCTCGGACAGGGGGAGCCGGCCGCGCATGCGCAGACACACACACACTCTCACCCACTCAGGATATGAGCCGGGGAGGCATCTGACCACTGGGAGAAGCTACGGACCGGACCGCGGACTTCAGACTCGTAGCCAGGCTAAACCCAGCCCTTCGGACAGGGGGAGCCCGGCCGCGCATGCGCAGACACACACACACTCACTGGACTGACTGCTATGAGCCGGGGGGTCAGCTGGCCGCTGTGAGAAGCTACGGGGAGCCGGACCGGACCTCGGGTTTGAGACTCGTGGCCAGGCTAACGAGCAGCCCTCGGACAGGGGGAGCCCGGCCGCGCATGCGCAGACCACACACACTCATGGATGACTGCTATGAGCTACGGGGGGTCAGCTGGCCGCTGTGAGAAGCTACGGGGAGCGGACCGGACTCGGGTTTGAGACTCGTGGCCAGGCTAACGAGCAGCCCTCGGACAGGGGGAGCACGGCCGCGCATGCGCAGACACACACACACTCTCACCCACTCAGTGATAGAGCCGGGGAGGCATCTGACCACTGGAGAAGCTACGGACCGGACCGCGGACTTCAGACTCGTAGCCAGGCTAAAGCCAGCCCTCGGACAGGGGGGAGCCCGGCCGCGCATGCGCAGACACACACACACTCACTGGACTGACTGCTATGAGCTACGGGGGGTCAGCTGGCCGCTGTGAGAAGCTACGGGGAGCCGGACCGGACCTCGGGTTTGAGACTCGTGGCCAGGCTAACGAGCAGCCCTCGGACAGGGGGAGCCCGGCCGCGCATGCGCAGACACACACACATCTCACCCACTCAGTGATATGAGCCGGGGAGGCATCTGACCACTGGGAGAAGCTACGGACCGGACGCGGGACTTCAGACTCGTAGCCAGGTAAACCAGCCTTCGGACAGGGGGAGCCGGCCGCGCATGCGCAGACACACACACACTCACTGGACTGACTGCTATGAGCTACGGGGGGTCAGCTGGCCGCTGTGAGAAGCTACGGGGAGCCGGACCGGACCTCGGGTTTGAGACTCGTGGCCAGGCTAACGAGCAGCCCTCGGACAGGGGGAGCCCGGCCGCGCATGCGCAGACACACACACACTCACTGGACTGACGCTATGAGCTACGGGGGGTCAGCTGGCCGCTGTGAGAAGCTACGGGGAGCCGGACCGGACTCGGGTTTGAGACTCGTGGCCAGGCTAACGAGCAGCCCTCGGACAGGGGGAGCCCGGGCGCATGCGCAGCGACACACACACACTCACTGGACTGACTGCTATGAGCTACGGGGGGTCAGCTGGCCGCTGTGAGAAGCTACGGGGAGCCGGACCGGACCTCGGGTTTGAGACTCGTGGCCAGGCTAACGAGCAGCCCTCGGACAGGGGGAGCCCGGCCGCGCATGCGCAGACACACACACACTCTCACCCACTCAGTGATATGAGCCGGGGAGGCATCTGACCACTGGGAGAAGCTACGGACCGGACCGCGGACTTCAGACTCGTAGCCAGGCTAAACCAGCCCTCGGACAGGGGGAGCCCGGCCGCGCATGCGCAGACACACACACACTCACTGGACTGACTGCTATGAGCTACGGGGGGTCAGCTGGCCGCTGTGAGAAGCTACGGGGAGCCGGACCGGACCTCGGGTTTGAGACTCGTGGCCAGGCTAACGAGCAGCCCTCGGACAGGGGGAGCCCGGCCGCGCATGCGCAGACACACACACACTCTCACCCACTCAGTGATATGAGCCGGGGAGGCATCTGACCACTGGGAGAAGCTACGGACCGGACCGCGGACTTCAGACTCGTAGCCAGGCTAACCCAGCCCTTCGGACAGGGGGAGCCCGGCCGCGCATGCGCAGACACACACACACTCACTGGACTGACTGCTATGAGCTACGGGGGTCAGCTGGCCGCTGTGAGAAGCTACGGGGAGCCGGACCGGACCTCGGGTTGAGACTCGTGGCCAGGCTAACGAGCAGCCCTCGGACAGGGGGAGCCCGGCCGCGCATGCGCAGAACACACACAACTCACTGGACTGAGTGATATGAGCCGGGGGGGTCAGCTGACCGCTGGGAGAAGCTACGGACCGGACCGCGGACTTGAGACTCGTGGCCAGGCTAACCCAGCCCTCGGACAGGGGGAGCCCGCCGCGCATGCGCAGACACACACACACTCACTGGACTGACTGCTATGAGCTACGGGGGGTCAGCTGGCCGCTGTGAGAAGCTACGGGGAGCCGGACCGGACCTCGGGTTTGAGACTCGTGGCCAGGCTAACGAGCAGCCCTCGGACAGGGGGAGCCCGGCCGCGCATGCGCAGACACACACACACACTCTCACCCACTCAGTGATATGAGACGGGGGAGGCATCTGACCACTGGGAGAAGCTACGGACCGGACCGCGGACTTCAGACTCGTAGCCAGGCTAAACCCAGCCCTTCGGACAGGGGGAGCCCGGCCGCGCATGCGCAGACACACACACACTCACTGGACTGACTGCTATGAGCTACGGGGGGTCAGCTGGCCGCTGTGAGAAGCTACGGGGAGCCGGACCGGACCTCGGGTTTGAGACTCGTGGCCAGGCTAACGAGCAGCCCTCGGACAGGGGGAGCCCGGGCGCGCATGCGCAGACACACACACACTCACTGGACTGACTGCTATGAGCTACGGGGGGTCAGCTGCCGCTGTGAGAAGCTACGGGGAGCCGGACCGGACCTCGGGTTTGAGACTCGTGGCCAGGCTAACGAGCAGCCCTCGGACAGGGGGAGCCCGGCCGCGCATGCGCAGACACACACACTCTCACCCACTCAGTGATATGAGCCGGGGAGGCATCTGACCACTGGGAGAAGCTACGGACGGACCGCGGACTTCAGACTCGTAGCCAGGCTAAACCCAGCCTTCGGACAGGGGGAGCCCGGCCGCGCATGCGCAGACACACACACACTCACTGGACTGACTGCTATGAGCTACGGGGGGTCAGCTGGCCGCTGTGAGAAGCTACGGGGAGCCGGACCGGACCTCGGGGTTTGAGACTCGTGGCCAGGCTAACGAGCAGCCCTCGGACAGGGGGAGCCCGGCCGCGCATGCGCAGACACACACACTCTCACCCACTCAGTGATATGAGCCGGGGAGGTATGGACCACTGGGAGAAGCTACGGACCGGACCGCGGACTTCAGACTCGTAGCCAGGCTAAACCCAGCCCTTCGGACAGGGGGAGCCCGGCCGCGCATGCGCAGACACACACACACTCACTGGACTGACTGCTATGAGCTACGGGGGGTCAGCTGGCCGCTGTGAGAAGCTACGGGGAGCCGGACCGGACCTCGGGTTTGAGACTCGTGGCCAGGCTAACGAGCAGCCCTCGGACAGGGGGAGCCCGGCCGCGCATGCGCAGACACACACACACTCTCACCCACTCAGTGATATGAGCCGGGGAGGCATCTGACCCTGGAGAAGCTAGCTACGGACCGGACGCGGACTTCAGACTCGTAGCCAGGCTAAACCCAGCCCTCGGACAGGGGGAGCCGGCCGCGCATGCGCAGACACACACACACTCACTGGACTGATGCTATGAGCTACGGGGGGTCAGCTGGCCGCTGTGAGAAGCTACGGGGAGCCGGACCGGACCTCGGGTTTGAGACTCGTGGCCAGGCTAACGAGCAGCCCTCGGACAGGGGGAGCCCGGCCGCGCATGCGCAGACACACACACACTCACTGGACTGACTGCTATGAGCTACGGGGGGGTCAGCTGGCGCTGTGAGAAGCTACGGGGAGCCGGACCGGACCTCGGGTTTGAGACGTGGCCAGGCTAACGAGCAGCCCTCGGACAGGGGGAGCCGGGCCGCGCATGCGCAGACACACACACACTCACTGGACTGACTGCTATGAGCTACGGGGGGGTCAGCTGGCCGCTGTGAGAAGCTACGGGAGCCGGACCGGACCTCGGGTTTGAGACTCGTGGCCAGGCTAACGAGCAGCCCTCGGACAGGGGGAGCCCGGCCGCATGCGCAGACACACACACACTCTCACCCACTCAGTGATATGAGCGGGGGGGCATCTGACCACTGGGAGAAGCTACGGACGGACCGCGGACTTCAGACTCGTAGCCAGGCTAAACCCAGCCCTCGGACAGGGGGAGCCCGGCCGCGCATGCGCAGACACACACACACTCACTGGACTGACTGCTATGAGCTACGGGGGGTCAGCTGGCCGCTGTGAGAAGCTACGGGGAGCCGGACCGGACCGCGGGTTTGAGACTCGTAGCCAGGCTAACGAGCAGCCCTCGGACAGGGGGAACCGGCCGCGCATGCGCAGACACACACACACTCACTGGACTGACTGCTATGAGCTACGGGGGGTCAGCTGGCCGCTGTGAGAAGCTACGGGGAGCCGGACCGGACCTCGGGTTTGAGACTCGTGGCCAGGCTAACGAGCAGCCCTCGGACAGGGGGAGCCCGGCCGCGCATGCGCAGACACACACACACTCTCAACCACTCAGTGATATGAGCCGGGGAGGCATCTGACCACTGGGAGAAGCTACGGACCGGACCGCGGTTTCAGACTCGTAGTCAGGGTAAACCCAGCCTTCGGACAGGGGGAGCCGGCCGCGCATGCGCAGACACACACACACTCACTGGACTGACTGCTATGAGCTACGGGGGGTCAGCTGGCCGCTGTGAGAAGCTACGGGGAGCCGGACCGGACCTCGGGTTTGAGACTCGTGGCCAGGCTAACGAGCAGCCTCGGACAGGGGGAGCTCGGCCGCGCATGCGCAGACACACACACACTCACTGGACTGACTGCTATGAGCTACGGGGGGTCAGCTGGCCGCTGTGAGAAGCTACGGGGAGCCGGACCGGACCTCGGGTTTGAGACTCGTGGCCAGGCTAACGAGCAGCCCTCGGACAGGGGGAGCCCGGCCGCGCATGCGCAGACACACACACATCACTGGACTGACTGCTATGGAACGGGGGGTCAGCTGGCCGCTGTGAGAAGCTACGGGGAGCCGGACCGGACTCGGGTTTGAGACTCGTGGCCAGGCTAACGAGCAGCCCTCGGACAGGGGAGCCGGCCGCGCATGCGCAGACACACACACACTCTCACCCACTGATTGATATGAGCCGGGGAGGCATCTGACCTGGGAGAAGCTACGGACCGGACCGCGGACTTCAGACTCGTAGCAGGCTAACGAGCAGCCCTCGGACAGGGGGAGCTCGGCCGCGCATGTGCAGACACACACACTCATGGACTGACTGCTATGAGCTACGGGGGGTCAGCTGGCCGCTGTGAGAAGCTACGGGGAGCCGGACCGGACCTCGGGTTTGAGACTCGTGGCCAGGCTAACGAGCAGCCCTCGGACAGGGGGAGCCCGGCCGCGCATGCGCAGACACACACACTCACTGGACTGACTGCTATGAGCTACGGGGGGTCAGCTGGCCGCTGTGAGAAGCTACGGGGAGCCGGACCGGACCTCGGGTTTGAGACTCGTGGCCAGGCTAACGAGCAGCCCTCGGACAGGGGGAGCCCGGCCGCGCATGCGCAGACACACACACACTCTCACCCACTCAGTGATATGAGCGGGGAGGCATCTGACACTGGGAGAAGCTACGGACCGGACCGCGGACTTCAGACTCGTAGTCAGGCTAAAACCCAGCCCTTCGGACAGGGGGAGCCGGCCGCGCATGCGCAGACACACACACACTCACGGACTGACTGATATGAGCTACGGGGGGTCAGCTGGCCGCTGTGAGAAGCTACGGGGAGCCGGACCGGACCTCGGGTTTGAGACTCGTGGCCAGGCTAACGAGCAGCCCTCGGACAGGGGAGGCCGGCCGCGCATGCGCAGACACACACACATCACTGGACTGACTGCTATGAGCTAGGGGGGTCAGCTGGCCGCTGTGAGAAGCTACGGGGAGCCGGACCGGACCTGGGTTTGAGACTCGTGGCCAGGCTAACGAGCAGCCCTCGGACAGGGGGAGCCGGCCGCGCATGCGCAGACACACACACACTCTCACCATCATGATATGAGCCGGGGAGGCATCTGACCACTGGGAGAAGCTACGGACCGGACCGCGGACTTCAGACTCGTAGCCAGGCTAACGAGCAGCCCTCGGACAGGGGGAGCCCGGCCGCGCATGCGCAGACACACACACTCACTGGACTGACTGCTATGAGCTACGGGGGTCAGCTGGCCGCTGTGAGAAGCTACGGGGAGCCGGACCGGACCTCGGGTTTGAGACTCGTGGCCAGGCTAACGAGCAGCCCTCGGACAGGGGGAGCCCGGCCGCGCATGCGCAGACACACACACACTCACTGGACTGACTGCTATGAGCTACGGGGGGTCAGCTGGCCGCTGTGAGAAGCTACGGGAGCCGGACCGGACCTCGGGTTTGAGACTCGTGGCCAGGCTAACGAGCAGCCCTCGGACAGGGGGAGCCGGGCGCGCATGCGCAGACACACACACACTCACGGACTGACTGCTATGAGCTAGGGGGGTCAGCTGGCCGCTGTGAGAAGCTACGGGGAGCCGGACGGACCTCGGGTTGAGACTCGTGGCCAGGCTAACGAGCAGCCCTCGGACAGGGGGAGCCCGGCCGCGCATGCGCAGACACACACACACTCTCACCCACTCAGTGATATGAGCCGGGGAGGCATCTGACCACTGGGAGAAGCTACGGACCGGACCGCGGACTTCAGACTCGTAGCCAGGCTAAACCCAGCCCTCGGACAGGGGGAGCCCGGCCGCGCATGCGCAGACACACACACACTCACTGGACTGACTGCTATGAGCTACGGGGGGTCAGCTGGCCGCTGTGAGAAGCTACGGGGGCCGGACCGGACCTCGGGGTTGAGACTCGTGGCCAGGCTAACGAGCAGCCCTCGGACAGGGGGAGCCCGCCGCGCATGCGCAGACACACACACACTCTCACCCACTCAGATATGAGCCGGGGAGGCATCTGACCATGGGAGAAGCTACGGACCGGACCGCGGACTTCAGACTCGTAGTCAGGGTAAACCCAGCCCTTCGGACAGGGGGAGCCCGGCCGCGCATGCGCAGACACACACACACTCACTGGACTGACTGCTATGAGCTACGGGGGGTCAGCTGGCGCTGTGAGAAGCTACGGGGAGCCGGACCGGACCTCGGGTTTGAGACTCGTGGCCAGGCTAACGAGCAGCCTCGGACAGGGGGAGCTCGGCCGCGCATGCGCAGACACACACACACTCACTGGACTGACTGCTATGAGCTACGGGGGGTCAGCTGGCCGCTGTGAGAAGCTACGGGGAGCCGGACCGGACCTCGGGTTTGAGACTCGTGGCCAGGCTAACGAGCAGCCCTCGGACAGGGGGAGCCCGGCCGCGCATGCGCAGACACACAACACTCTCACCCACTCAGTGATATGAGCCGGGAGGCATGACCACTGGGAGAAGCTACGGACCGGACCGCGGACTTCAGACTCGTAGCCAGCTAAACCAGCCTTCGGACAGGGGGAGCCCGGCCGCGCATGCGCAGACACACACACACTCATGGACTGACTGCTATGAGCTACGGGGGTCAGCTGGCCGCTGTGAGAAGCTACGGGGAGCCGGACCGGACTCGGGTTTGAGACTCGTGGCCAGGCTAACGAGCAGCCCTCGGACAGGGGGAGCCCGGCCGCGCATGCGCAGACACACACACACTCACTGGACTGATGCTATGAGCTACGGGGGGGTCAGCTGGCCGCTGTGAGAAGCTACGGGGAGCCGGACGGACCTCGGGTTTGAGACTCGTGGCCAGGCTAACGAGCAGCCCTCGGACAGGGGGAGCCGGCCGCGCATGCGCAGACACACACACACTCACTGGACTGACTGCTATGAGCTACGGGGGGTCAGCTGGCCGCTGTGAGAAGCTACGGGGAGCCGGACCGGACCTCGGGTTTGAGACTCGTGGCCAGGCTAACGAGCAGCCCTCGGACAGGGGGAGCCGGCCGCGCATGCGCAGACACACACACACTCTCACCCACTCAGTGATATGAGCCGGGGAGGCATCTGACCACTGGGAGAAGCTACGGACCGGACCGCGGACTTCAGACTCGTAGTCAGGGTAAACCCAGCCCTTCGGACAGGGGGAGCCGGCCGCGCATGCGCAGACACACACACACTCACTGGACTGACTGCTATGAGCTACGGGGGGTCAGCTGGCCGCTGTGAGAAGCTACGGGGAGCCGGACCGGACCCGGGTTTGAGACTCGTGGCCAGGCTAACGAGCAGCCCTCGGACAGGGGGAGCTCGGCCGCGCATGCGCAGACACACACACACTCACTGGACTGACTGCTATGAGCTACGGGGGGTCAGCTGGCCGCTGTGAGAAGCTACGGGGAGCGGACCGGACCTCGGGTTGAGACTCGTGGCCAGGCTAACGAGCAGCCCTCGGACAGGGGGAGCCGGCCGCGCATGCGCAGACACACACACACTCTCACCCACTCAGTGATATGAGCCGGGGAGGCATCTGACCACTGGGAGAAGCTCGGACGGACCGCGGACTTCAGACTCGTAGCCAGGCTAAACCCAGCCCTCGGACAGGGGGAGCCCGACCGCGCATGCGCAGACACACACACACTCACTGGACTGACTGCTATGAGCTACGGGGGGTCAGCTGGCCGCTGTGAGAAGCTACGGGGAGCCGGACCGGACCTCGGGTTTGAGACTCGTGGCCAGGCTAACGAGCAGCCCTCGGACAGGGGGAGCCCGGCCGCGCATGCGCAGACACACACACACTCTCACCACTCAGTGATATGAGCCGGGGAGGCATGACCTGGAGAAGCTACGGACCGGACCGCGGACTTCAGACTCGTAGCCAGGCTAAAACCAGCCCTCGGACAGGGGGAGCCGGCCGCGCATGCGCAGACACACACACACTCACTGGACTGATGCTATGAGCTACGGGGGGTCAGCTGGCCGCTGTGAGAAGCTACGGGGAGCGGACCGGACCTCGGGTTGAGACTCGTGGCCAGGCTAACGAGCAGCCCTCGGACAGGGGGAGCCGGCCGCGCATGCGCAGACACACACACTCACTGGACTGACTGCTATGAGCTACGGGGGGTCAGCTGGCCGCTGTGAGAAGCTACGGGGAGCCGGACCGGACCTCGGGTTGAGACTCGTGGCCAGGCTAACGAGCAGCCCTCGGACAGGGGGAGCCCGCCGCGCATGCGCAGACACACACACACTCACTGGACTGACTGCTATGAGACGGGGGGTCAGCTGGCCGCTGTGAGAAGCTACGGGGAGCCGGACCGGACCTCGGGTTTGAGACTCGTGGCCAGGCTAACGAGCAGCCTCGGACAGGGGGAGCCCGGCCGCGCATGCGCAGACACACACACACTCTCACCCACTCAGTGATATGAGCCGGGGAGGCATCTGACCACTGGGAGAAGCTACGGACCGGACCGCGGACTTCAGACTCGTAGCCAGGCTAAACCAGCCTTCGGACAGGGGGAGCCCGGCCGCGCATGCGCAGACACACACACACTCACTGGACTGACTGCTATGAGCTACGGGGGTCAGCTGGCCGCTGTGAGAAGCTACGGGGAGCCGGACCGACCTCGGGTTGAGACTCGTGGCCAGGCTAACGAGCAGCCCTCGGACAGGGGGAGCCCGGCGCGCATGCGCAGACACACACACACTCACTGGACTGACTGCTATGAGCTACGGGGGGTCAGCTGGCCGCTGTGAGAAGCTACGGGGAGCCGGACGGACCTCGGGTTGAGACTCGTGGCCAGGCTAACGAGCAGCCCTCGGACAGGGGGAGCCCGGCCGCGCATGCGCAGACACACCACACTCACTGGACTGACTGCTATGAGCTAGGGGGGTCAGCTGGCCGCTGTGAGAAGCTACGGGGAGCCGGACGGACCTCGGGTTTGAGACTCGTGGCCAGGCTAACGAGCAGCCCTCGGACAGGGGGAGCCGGCCGCGCATGCGCAGACACACACACCCTCATGGACTGACTGATATGAGCCGGGGGAGGCATCTGACCACTGGGAGAAGCTACGGACCGGACCGCGGACTTCAGACTCGTAGCCAGGCTAACGAGCAGCCCTCGGACAGGGGGAGCCCGGCCGCGCATGCGCAGACACACACACTCACTGGACTGACTGCTATGAGCTACGGGGGGTCAGCTGGCGCTGTGAGAAGAAGCTACGGGGAGCCGGACCGGACCGGGTTGAGACTCGTGGCCAGGCTAACGAGCAGCCCTCGGACAGGGGGAGCCCGGCCGCGCATGCGCAGACACACACACACTCACTGGACTGACTGCTATGAGCTACGGGGGGTCAGCTGGCCGCTGTGAGAAGCTACGGGGAGCCGGACCGGACCTCGGGTTTGAGACTCGTGGCCAGGCTAACGAGCAGCCCTCGGACAGGGGGAGCCCGGCCGCGCATGCGCAGACAACACACACTCTCACCACTCAGTGATATGAGACGGGGAGGCATCTGACCACTGGGAGAAGCTACGGACCGGACCGCGGACTTCAGACTCGTAGTCAGGGTAAACCCAGCCTTCGGACAGGGGGAGCCCGGCCGCGCATGCGCAGACACACACACACTCACTGGACTGACTGCTATGAGCTACGGGGGGTCAGCTGGCCGCTGTGAGAAGCTACGGGGAGCCGGACCGGACCTCGGGTTTGAGACTCGTGGCCAGGCTAACGAGCAGCCCTCGGACAGGGGAGAGCCGGCCGCGCATGCGCAGACACAACACACTCTCACCACTCAGTGATATGAGCCGGGGAGTCATCTGACCATGGGAGAAGCTACGGCCGGACGGACCTCGGGACTTGAGACTCGTAGCCAGGCTAACCCAGCCCTCGGACAGGGGGAGCCGGCCGCGCATGCGCAGACACACACACACTCACTGGACTGACTGCTATGAGCTACGGGGGGTCAGCTGGCCGCTGTGAGAAGCTACGGGGAGCCGGACGGACCTCGGGTTTGAGACTCGTGGCCAGGCTAACGAGCAGCCCTCGGACAGGGGGAGCCCGGCCGCGCATGCGCAGACACACACACACTCACTGGACTGACTGCTATGAGCTACGGGGGGTCAGCTGGCCGCTGTGAGAAGCTACGGGGAGCCGGACGGACCTCGGGTTTGAGACTCGTGGCCAGGCTAACGAGCAGCCCTCGGACAGGGGGAGCCCGGCCGCGCATGCGCAGACACACACACACTCACTGGACTGACTGCTATGAGCTACGGGGGGTCAGTGGCCGCTGTGAGAAGCTACGGGGAGCCGGACCGGACCTCGGGTTTGAGACTCGTGGCCAGGCTAACGAGCAGCCCTCGGACAGGGGGAGCCCGGCCGCGCATGCGCAGACACACACACACTCTCACCCACTCAGTGATATGAGCCGGGGAGGCATCTGACCACTGGGAGAAGCTACGGACCGGACCGCGGACTTCAGACTCGTAGCCAGGCTAACGAGCAGCCCTCGGACAGGGGGAGCCCGGCCGCGCATGCGCAGACACACCACACTCACTGGACTGACTGCTATGAGCTACGGGGGGTCAGCTGGCCGCTGTGAGAAGCTACGGGGAGCCGGACCGGACCTCGGGTTTGAGACTCGTGGCCAGGCTAACGAGCAGCCCTCGGACAGGGGGAGCCGGCCGCGCATGCGCAGACACAACACACTCACTGGACTGACTGCTATGAGCTACGGGGGGTCAGCTGGCCGCTGTGAGAAGCTACGGGGAGCGGACCGGACCTCGGGTTTGAGACTCGTGGCCAGGCTAACGAGCAGCCCTCGGACAGGGGGAGCCCGGCCGCGCATGCGCAGACACACACACACCACTCACCCACTCAGTGATATGAGCGGGGGAGGCATCTGACCACTGGGAGAAGCTACGGACCGGACCGCGGACTTCAGACTCGTAGCCAGGCTAAACCAGCCCTCGGACAGGGGGAGCCCGGCGCGCATGCGCAGACACACACACACTCACTGGACTGACTGCTATGAGCTACGGGGGGTCAGCTGGCCGCTGTGAGAAGCTACGGGGAGCCGGACCGGACCGGGTTTGAGACTCGTGGCCAGGCTAACGAGCAGCCCTCGGACAGGGGGAGCCGGCCGCGCATGCGCAGACACACACACACTCACTGGACTGACTGCTATGAGCTACGGGGGGTCAGCTGGCCGCTGTGAGAAGCTACGGGGAGCCGGACGGACCTCGGGTTGAGACTCGTGGCCAGGCTAACGAGCAGCCCTCGGACAGGGGGAGCCCGGCCGCGCATGCGCAGACACACACACACTCATGGATGACTGCTATGAGCTACGGGGTCAGCTGGCCGCTGTGAGAAGCTACGGGGAGCCGGACCGGACCTCGGGTTTGAGACTCGTGCCAGGCTAACGAGCAGCCCTCGGACAGGGGGAGCCCGGCCGCGCATGCGCAGACACACACACACTCACCCACTCAGTGATATGAGCGGGGAGGCATGACCACTGGGAGAAGCTACGGACCGGACGCGGACTTCAGACTCGTAGCCAGGCTAACGAGCAGCCCTCGGACAGGGGGAGCCCGGCCGCGCATGCGCAGACACACACACACTCACTGGACTGACTGCTATGAGCTACGGGGGGTCAGCTGGCCGCTGTGAGAAGCTACGGGGAGCCGGACCGGACCTCGGGTTTGAGACTCGTGGCCAGGCTAACGAGCAGCCTCGGACAGGGGGAGCCGGCCGCGCATGCGCAGACACACACACACTCACCCACTCAGTTATGAGCCGGGGGGCATCTGACACTGGGAGAAGCTACGGACCGGACCGCGGACTTCAGACTCGTAGCCAGGCTAAAAGCAGCCCTCGGACAGGGGGAGCCCGGCCGCGCATGCGCAGACACACACACACTCATGGACTGATGCTATGAGCTACGGGGGGTCAGCTGGCCGCTGTGAGAAGCTACGGGGACCGGACCGGACCTCGGGTTTGAGACTCGTGGCCAGGCTAACGAGCAGCCTCGGACAGGGGGAGCCCGGCCGCGCATGCGCAGACACACACACACTCACTGGACTGACTGCTATGAGCTACGGGGGGTCAGCTGGCCGCTGTGAGAAGCTACGGGGAGCCGGACCGGA
The DNA here is from genome assembly GCA_019059645.1 of Caranx melampygus. Lineage (NCBI taxonomy): Eukaryota > Metazoa > Chordata > Actinopteri > Carangiformes > Carangidae > Caranx > Caranx melampygus. Next base: position 33,689 of record JAFELL010002604.1, on the reverse strand, counting down.
CCTCGGGTTTGAGACTCGTGGCCAGGCTAACGAGCAGCCCTCGGACAGGGGGAGCCCGGCCGCGCATGCGCAGACACCACACACACTCACTGGACTGACTGCTATGAGCTACGGGGGGTCAGCTGGCGCTGTGAGAAGCTACGGGGAGCCGGACCGGACCTCGGGTTTGAGACTCGTGGCCAGGCTAACGAGCAGCCCTCGGACAGGGGGAGCCCGGCCGCGCATGCGCAGACACACACACTCTCACCCACTCAGTGATATGAGCCGGGAGGCATCTGACCACTGGGAGAAGCTACGGACCGGACCGCGGACTTGAGACTCGTAGCCAGGCTAAAGCAGCCTTCGGACAGGGGGAGCCCGGCCGCGCATGCGCAGACACACACACACTCATGGACTGACTGCTATGAGCTACGGGGGGTCAGCTGGCCGCTGTGAGAAGCTACGGGGAGCCGGACCGGACCTCGGGTTTGAGACTCGTGGCCAGGCTAACGAGCAGCCCTCGGACAGGGGAGGAGCCGGCCGCGCATGCGCAGACACACACACACTCACTGGACTGACTGCTATGAGCTACGGGGGGTCAGCTGGCCGCTGTGAGAAGCTACGGGGAGCCGGACGGACTCGGGTTTGAGACTCGTGGCCAGGCTAACGAGCAGCCCTCGGACAGGGGGAGCCCGGCCGCGCATGCGCAGACACACACACACTCACTGGACTGACTGCTATGAGCTACGGGGGGTCAGCTGGCCGCTGTGAGAAGCTACGGGGAGCCGGACCGGACCTCGGGTTTGAGACTCGTGGCCAGGCTAACGAGCAGCCTCGGACAGGGGGAGCCCGGCCGCGCATGCGCAGACACACACACACTCTCACCACTCAGTGATATGAGCCGGGAGGCATCTGACCACTGGGAGAAGCTACGGACCGGACCGCGGACTTCAGACTCGTAGCCAGGCTAACCCAGCCCTCGGACAGGGGGAGCCCGGCGCGCATGCGCAGACACACACACACTCACTGGACTGACTGCTATGAGCTACGGGGGGTCAGCTGGCCGCTGTGAGAAGCTACGGGGAGCCGGACCGGACCTCGGGTTTGAGACTCGTGGCCAGGCTAACGAGCAGCCCTCGGACAGGGGGAGCCCGGCCGCGCATGCGCAGACACACACACACTCACTGGACTGACTGCTATGAGCTACGGGGGGTCAGCTGGCCGCTGTGAGAAGCTACGGGAGCCGGACGGACCTCGGGTTTGAGACTCGTGGCCAGGCTAACGAGCAGCCCTCGGACAGGGGGAGCCCGCCGCGCATGCGCAGACACACACACACTCTCACCCACTCAGTGATATGAGCCGGGGAGGCATCTGACACTGGGAGAAGCTACGGACCGGACCGCGGACTTCAGACTCGTAGCCAGGTAACCCAGCCCTTCGGACAGGGGGAGCCCGGCCGCGCATGCGCAGACACACACACACTCACTGGACTGACTGCTATGAGCTACGGGGGGTCAGCTGGCCGCTGTGAGAAGCTACGGGGAGCCGGACCGGACCTCGGGTTTGAGACTCGTGGCCAGGCTAACGAGCAGCCCTCGGACAGGGGGAGCCCGGCGCGCATGCGCAGACACACACACACTCACTGGACTGACTGCTATGAGCTACGGGGGGGGTCAGCTGCCGCTGTGAGAAGCTACGGGGAGCCGGACGGACTCGGGTTTGAGACTCGTGACCAGGCTAACGAGCAGCCCTCGGACAGGGGGAGCCCGGGCGCGCATGCGCAGACACACACACTCTCACCCACTCAGTGATATGAGCCGGGGAGGCATCTGACCACTGGGAGAAGCTACGGACCGGACCGCGGACTTCAGACTCGTAGCCAGGCTAACGAGCAGCCCTCGGACAGGGGGAGCTCGGCCGCGCATGCGCAGACACACACACACTCACTGGACTGACTGCTATGAGCTACGGGGGGTCAGCTGGCCGCTGTGAGAAGCTACGGGGAGCCGGACCGGACCTCGGGTTTGAGACTCGTGGCCAGGCTAACGAGCAGCCTCGGACAGGGGGAGCCCGGCCGCGCATGCGCAGACACACACACACCACTGGACTGATGCTATGAGCTACGGGGGGTCAGTGGCCGCTGTGAGAAGCTACGGGGAGCCGGACCGGACCGGGTTTGAGACTCGTGGCCAGGCTAACGAGCAGCCCTCGGACAGGGGGAGCCGGCCGCGCATGCGCAGACACACACACACTCACTGGACTGACTGCTATGAGCTACGGGGGGTCAGCTGGCCGCTGTGAGAAGCTACGGGGAGCGGACCGGACCTCGGGTTTGAGACTCGTGGCCAGGCTAACGAGCAGCCCTCGGACAGGGGGAGCCGGCCGCGCATGCGCAGACACACACACACTCACCCACTCAGTGATATGAGCGGGGGGGCATCTGACACTGGGAGAAGCTACGGACCGGACCGCGGACTCAGACTCGTAGCCAGGGTAACCCAGCCTTCGGACAGGGGGAGCCCGCCGCGCATGCGCAGACACACACACACTCACTGGACTGACTGCTATGAGCTACGGGGGGTCAGCTGGGCTGTGAGAAGCTACGGGGAGCCGGACCGGACCTCGGGTTTGAGACTCGTGGCCAGGCTAACGAGCAGCCCTCGGACAGGGGGAGCCCGGCCGCGCATGCGCAGACACACACACACTCTCACCCACTCAGTGATATGAGCCGGGGAGGCATCTGACCACTGGGAGAAGCTACGGACCGGACCGCGGACTCAGACTCGTAGTCAGGCTAACCCAGCCCTTCGGACAGGGGGAGCCCGGCCGCGCATGCGCAGACACACACACACTCACACTGGACTGACTGCTATGAGCTACGGGGGGTCAGCTGGCCGCTGTGAGAAGCTACGGGGAGCCGGACGGACCTCGGGTTGAGACTCGTGGCCAGGCTAACGAGCAGCCCTCGGACAGGGGGAGCCGGCCGCGCATGCGCAGACACACACACTCACTGGACTGACTGCTATGAGCTACGGGGGGTCAGCTGGCCGCTGTGAGAAGCTACGGGGAGCCGGACCGGACCTCGGGTTTGAGACTCGTGGCCAGGCTAACGAGCAGCCCTCGGACAGGGGGAGCCCGGCCGCGCATGCGCAGACACACACACACTCTCACCCACTCAGTGATATGAGCCGGGGAGGCATCTGACCACTGGGAGAAGCTACGGACCGGACCGCGGACTTCAGACTCGTAGTCAGGGTAACCCAGCCTTCGGACAGGGGGAGCCCGGCCGCGCATGCGCAGACACACACACACTCACTGGACTGACTGCTATGAGCTACGGGGGGTCAGCTGGCCGCTGTGAGAAGCTACGGGGAGCCGGACCGGACCTCGGGTTTGAGACTCGTGGCCAGGCTAACGAGCAGCCCTCGGACAGGGGGAGCTCGGCCGCGCATGCGCAGACACACACACACTCACTGGACTGACTGCTATGAGCTACGGGGGGTCAGCTGGCCGCTGTGAGAAGCTACGGGGAGCCGGACCGGACCTCGGGTTTGAGACTCGTGGCCAGGCTAACGAGCAGCCCTCGGACAGGGGGAGCCGGCCGCGCATGCGCAGACACACACACACTCTCACACTCAGTGATATGAGCCGGGGAGGCATTGACCACTGGGAGAAGCTCCGGACCGGACCGCGGACTTCAGACTCGTAGCCAGGCTAAACCCAGCCTTCGGACAGGGGGAGCCGACCGCGCATGCGCAGACACACACACACTCACTGGACTGACTGCTATGAGCTACGGGGGGTCAGCTGGCCGCTGTGAGAAGCTACGGGGAGCCGGACCGGACCTCGGGTTTGAGACTCGTGGCCAGGCTAACGAGCAGCCCTCGGACAGGGGGAGCCGGCCGCGCATGCGCAGACACACACACATCTCACCACTCAGTGATATGAGCCGGGGAGGCATCTGACCATGGGAGAAGCTACGGGACGGACGCGGACTTCAGACTCGTAGTCAGGTAAACCCAGCCCTTCGGACAGGGGGAGCCCGGCGCGCATGCGCAGACACACACACACTCACTGGACTGACTGCTATGAGCTACGGGGGGTCAGCGCCGCTGTGAGAAGCTACGGGGAGCCGGACCGGACCTCGGGTTTGAGACTCGTGGCCAGGCTAACGAGCAGCCCTCGGACAGGGGGAGCTCGGCCGCGCATGCAGACACACACACACTCACTGGACTGACTGCTATGAGCTACGGGGGGTCAGCTGGCCGCTGTGAGAAGCTACGGGGAGCCGGACGGACCTCGGGTTTGAGACTCGTGGCCAGGCTAACGAGCAGCCCTCGGACAGGGGGAGCCCGGCCGCGCATGCGCAGACACACACACTCATGGACTGACTGCTATGAGCTACGGGGGGTCAGCTGGCGCTGTGAGAAGCTACGGGGAGCCGGACCGGACTCGGGTTTGAGACTCGTGGCCAGGCTAACGAGCAGCCCTCGGACAGGGGGAGCCCGGCCGCGCATGCGCAGACACACACACACTCTCACCCACTCATGATATGAGCCGGGGAGGCATCTGACCACTGGGAGAAGAAGCTACGGACCGGACCGCGGACTTCAGACTCGTAGCCAGGGTAAACCCAGCCCTCGGACAGGGGGAGCCGGCCGCGCATGCGCAGACACACACACACTCACTGGACTGACTGCTATGAGCTACGGGGGGTCAGCTGGCCGCTGTGAGAAGCTACGGGGAGCCGGACGGACCTCGGGTTTGAGACTCGTGGCCAGGCTAACGAGCAGCCCTCGGACAGGGGGAGCCGGCCGCGCATGCGCAGACACACACACACTCACTGGACTGACTGCTATGAGCTACGGGGGGTCAGCTGGCCGCTGTGAGAAGCTACGGGGAGCCGGACCGGACCTCGGGTTTGAGACTCGTGGCCAGGCTAACGAGCAGCCCTCGGACAGGGGGAGCCCGGCCGCGCATGCGCAGACACACACACACACTCTCACCACTTGATATGAGCGGGGGAGGCATGACCACTGGGAGAAGCTACGGGACCGGACCGCGGACTTCAGACTCGTAGCCAGGCTAACGAGCAGCCCTCGGACAGGGGGAGCCCGGCCGCGCATGCGCAGACACACACACACTCACTGGACTGATGCTATGAGCTACGGGGGGTCAGCTGGCCGCTGTGAGAAGCTACGGGGAGCCGGACCGGACCTCGGGTTTGAGACTCGTGGCCAGGCTAACGAGCAGCCCTCGGACAGGGGGAGCCCGGCCGCGCATGCGCAGACACACACACACTCACCCACTCAGTGATATGAGCCGGGAGGCATCTGACCACTGGGAGAAGCTAGGACCGGACCGCGGACTCAGACTGTAGTAGGCCAGGTAAACCAGCCCTCGGACAGGGGGAGCCCGGCCGCGCATGCGCAGACACACACACACTCACTGGACTGACTGCTATGAGCTAGGGGGGTCAGCTGGCCGCTGTGAGAAGCTACGGGGACCGGACCGGACCTCGGGTTTGAGACTCGTGGCCAGGCTAACGAGCAGCCCTCGGACAGGGGGAGCTCGGCGCGCATGCGCAGACACACACACACTCACTGGACTGACTGCTATGAGCTACGGGGGGTCAGCTGGCCGCTGTGAGAAGCTACGGGGAGCCGGACCGGACCTCGGGTTTGAGACTCGTGGCCAGGCTAACGAGCAGCCCTCGGACAGGGGGAGCCCGGCCGCGCATGCGCAGACACACACACACTCACTGGACTGACTGCTATGAGCTACGGGGGGTCAGCTGGCCGCTGTGAGAAGCTACGGGGAGCCGGACGGACCTCGGGTTTGAGACTCGTGGCCAGGCTAACGAGCAGCCCTCGGACAGGGGGAGCCCGGCGCGCATGCGCAGACACACACACACTCACCCTCAGTGATATGAGCGGGGAGGCATCTGACCACTGGGAGAAGCTACGGACCGGACCGGGACTTCAGACTCGTAGCCAGGCTAACGAGCAGCCCTCGGACAGGGGGAGCCCGGCCGCGCATGCGCAGACACACACACACTCACTGGACTGACTGCTATGAGCTACGGGGGGTCAGCTGGCCGCTGTGAGAAGCTACGGGGAGCCGGACCGGACCTCGGGTTTGAGACTCGTGGCCAGGCTAACGAGCAGCCCTCGGACAGGGGGAGCCCGGCCGCGCATGCGCAGACACACACACACTCTCACCACTCAGTGATATGAGGGGGAGGCATCTGACCACTGGGAGAAGCTACGGACCGGACCGCGGACTCAGACTCGTAGCCAGGCTAAACCCAGCCCTTCGGACAGGGGGAGCCGGCCGCGCATGCGCAGACACACACACACTCACTGGACTGACTGCTATGAGCTACGGGGGGTCAGCTGGCCGCTGTGAGAAGCTACGGGGACCGGACCGGACTCGGGTTTGAGACTCGTGGCCAGGCTAACGAGCAGCCCTCGGACAGGGGGAGCCGGCCGCGCATGCGCAGACACACACACTCACTGGACTGACTGCTATGAGCTACGGGGGGTCAGCTGGCCGCTGTGAGAAGCTACGGGGAGCCGGACCGGACCTCGGGTTTGAGACTCGTGGCCAGGCTAACGAGCAGCCCTCGGACAGGGGGAGCCCGGCCGCGCATGCGCAGACACACACACACTCTCACCCACTCAGTGATATGAGCCGGGAGGCATCTGACCACTGGGAGAAGCTACGGACCGGACCGCGGACTTCAGACTCGTAGCCAGGCTAAAAGCAGCCCTTCGGACAGGGGGAGCCCGGCCGCGCATGCGCAGACACACACACCTCACTGGACTGACTGCTATGAGCTAGGGGGGTCAGCTGGCCGCTGTGAGAAGCTACGGGGAGCCGGACCGGACCTCGGGTTTGAGACTCGTGGCCAGGCTAACGAGCAGCCCTCGGACAGGGGGAGCCCGGCCGCGCATGCGCAGACACACACACACTCACTGGACTGACTGCTATGAGCTACGGGGGGTCAGCTGGCCGCTGTGAGAAGCTACGGGGAGCCGGACCGGACCTCGGGTTTGAGACCCGTGGCCAGGCTAACGAGCAGCCCTCGGACAGGGGGAGCCGGCCGCGCATGCGCAGACACACACACTCTCACCACTCTTGATATGAGACGGGGAGGCATTGACCACTGGGAGAAGCTACGGACCGGACCGCGGACTTCAGACTCGTAGCCAGGCTAACGAGCAGCCTCGGACAGGGGGAGCCCGGCCGCGCATGCGCAGACACACACACACTCACTGGACTGACTGCTATGAGCTACGGGGGGTCAGCTGGCCGCTGTGAGAAGCTACGGGGAGCCGGACCGGACCTCGGGTTTGAGACTCGTGGCCAGGCTAACGAGCAGCCCTCGGACAGGGGGAGCCCGGCCGCGCATGCGCAGACACACACACACTCTCACCCACTCAGTGATATGAGGGGGAGGCATCTGACCACTGGGAGAAGCTACGGACCGGACCGCGGACTTCAGACTCGTAGCCAGGCTAAACCAGCCCTCGGACAGGGGGAGCCCGGCCGCGCATGCGCAGACACACACACACTCACTGGACTGACTGCTATGAGCTACGGGGGGTCAGCTGGCCGCTGTGAGAAGCTACGGGGAGCCGGACGGACCTCGGTTTGAGACTCGTGGCCAGGCTAACGAGCAGCCCTCGGACAGGGGGAGCCCGGCCGCGCATGCGCAGACACACACACATCACTGGACTGACTGCTATGAGCTACGGGGGGTCAGCTGCCGCTGTGAGAAGCTACGGGGAGCCGGACCGGACCTCGGGTTTGAGACTCGTGGCCAGGCTAACGAGCAGCCCTCGGACAGGGGGAGCCCGGCCGCGCATGCGCAGACACACACACACTCACTGGACTGACTGCTATGAGCTACGGGGGTCAGCTGGCCGCTGTGAGAAGCTACGGGGAGCGGACCGGACCTCGGGTTGAGACTCGTGGCCAGGCTAACGAGCAGCCCTCGGACAGGGGGAGCCCGGCCGCGCATGCGCAGACACACACACACTCTCACCCACTCAGTGATATGAGCCGGGGAGGCTGACCACTGGGAGAAGCTACGGACCGGACCGCGGACTTCAGACTCGGGCCAGGCTAAAACCAGCCCTCGGACAGGGGGAGCCCGGCCGCGCATGCGCAGACACACACACACTCACTGGACTGACTGCTATGAGCTACGGGGGGTCAGCTGGCCGCTGTGAGAAGCTACGGGGAGCCGGACCGGACCTCGGGTTTGAGACTCGTGGCCAGGCTAACGAGCAGCCCTCGGACAGGGGGAGCCCGGCCGCGCATGCGCAGACACACACACACTCACCCACTCAGTGATATGAGCCGGGGAGGCATCTGACCACTGGGAGAAGCTACGGACGGGACGCGGACTCAGACTCGTAGCCAGGCTAAACCCAGCCCTCGGACAGGGGGAGCCGGCCGCGCATGCGCAGACACACACACACTCACTGGACTGACTGCTATGAGCTACGGGGGGTCAGCTGGCCGCTGTGAGAAGCTACGGGGAGCCGGACCGGACCTCGGGTTTGAGACTCGTGGCCAGGCTAACGAGCAGCCCTCGGACAGGGGGAGCCCGGCCGCGCATGCGCAGACACACACACACTCACTGGACTGACTGCTATGAGCTACGGGGGGTCAGCTGGCGCTGTGAGAAGCTACGGGGAGCCGGACCGGACCTGGGTTTGAGACTCGTGGCCAGGCTAACGAGCAGCCCTCGGACAGGGGGAGCCGGCCGCGCATGCGCAGACACACACACTCTCACCCACTCAGTGATATGAGCCGGGGAGGCATCTGACCACTGGGAGAAGCTCGGACCGGACCGCGGACTCAGACTCGTAGCCAGGCTAAACCCAGCCCTCGGACAGGGGGAGCCGGCCGCGCATGCGCAGACACACACACACTCACTGGACTGACTGCTATGAGCTACGGGGGGTCAGCTGGCCGCTGTGAGAAGCTACGGGGAGCCGGACCGGACCTCGGGTTTGAGACTCGTGGCCAGGCTAACGAGCAGCCCTCGGACAGGGGGAGCCCGGCCGCGCATGCGCAGACACACACACTCTCAACCACTCAGTGATATGAGCCGGGGAGGCATCTGACCACTGGGAGAAGCTACGGACCGGACCGCGGACTTCAGACTCGTAGTCAGGGTAAACCCAGCCCTTCGGACAGGGGGAGCCGGCCGCGCATGCGCAGACACACACACACACCACTGGATGATGCTATGAGCTACGGGGGGTCAGCTGGCCGCTGTGAGAAGCTACGGGGAGCCGGACCGGACCTCGGGTTTGAGACTCGTGGCCAGGCTAACGAGCAGCCCTCGGACAGGGGGAGCTCGGCCGCGCATGTGCAGACACACACACACTCACTGGACTGACTGCTATGAGCTACGGGGGGTCAGCTGGCCGCTGTGAGAAGCTACGGGGAGCCGGACCGGACCTCGGGTTTGAGACTCGTGGCCAGGCTAACGAGCAGCCCTCGGACAGGGGGAGCCCGGCCGCGCATGCGCAGACACACACACACTCACTGGACTGACTGCTATGAGCTACGGGGGGTCAGCTGGCCGCTGTGAGAAGCTACGGGGAGCCGGACCGGACCTCGGGTTTGAGACTCGTGGCCAGGCTAACGAGCAGCCTCGGACAGGGGGAGCCCGGCCGCGCATGCGCAGACACACACACACTCTCACCCACTCAGTGATATGAGCCGGGGAGGCATCTGACCACTGGGAGAAGCTACGGACCGGACCGCGGACTTCAGACTCGTAGCCAGGGTAAACCCAGCCCTTCGGACAGGGGGAGCCCGGCGCGCATGCGCAGACACAACACACTCACTGGACTGACTGCTATGAGCTACGGGGGTCAGCTGGCCGCTGTGAGAAGCTACGGGGAGCCGGACCGGACCTCGGGTTTGAGACTCGTGGCCAGGCTAACGAGCAGCCCTCGGACAGGGGGAGCTCGGCCGCGCATGCGCAGACACACACACACTCATGGACTGACTGCTATGAGCTACGGGGGGTCAGCTGGCGCTGTGAGAAGCTACGGGGAGCCGGACCGGACCTCGGGTTTGAGACTCGTGGCCAGGCTAACGAGCAGCCTCGGACAGGGGGAGCCCGGCGCGCATGCGCAGACACAACACACTCACTGGACTGACTGCTATGAGCTACGGGGGGTCAGCTGGCCGCTGGAGAAGCTACGTGGAGCGGACGGACCTCGGGTTTGAGACCGTGACCAGGTAACGAGCAGCCCTCGGACAGGGGGAGCCCGGTCGCGCATGCGCAGACACACACACACTCTCACCCACTCTTGATATGAGCGGGGGGAGGCATTGACCACTGGGAGAAGCTACGGACCGGACCCGGACTTCAGACTCGTAGCCAGGCTAACGAGCAGCCCTCGGACAGGGGGAGCTCGGCCGCGCATGCGCAGACACACACACTCATGGACTGACTGCTATGAGCTACGGGGGGTCAGCTGGCCGCTGTGAGAAGCTACGGGGAGCCGGACCGGACTCGGGTTTGAGACTCGTGGCCAGGCTAACGAGCAGCCCTCGGACAGGGGGAGCCCGGCCGCGCATGCGCAGACACCACACACTCTCACCCACTCAGTGATATGAGCCGGGGAGGCATCTGACCACTGGGAGAAGCTACGGACGGACCGCGGACTTCAGACTCGTAGCCAGGGTAAACCCAGCCTTCGGACAGGGGGAGCCCGGCCGCGCATGCGCAGACACACACACACTCACTGGACTGACTGCTATGAGCTACGGGGGGTCAGCTGGCCGCTGTGAGAAGCTACGGGGAGCCGGACCGGACCTCGGGTTTGAGACTCGTGGCCAGGCTAACGAGCAGCCCTCGGACAGGGGGAGCTCGGCCGCGCATGCGCAGACACACACACACTCACTGGACTGACTGCTATGAGCTACGGGGGGTCAGCTGGCCGCTGTGAGAAGCTACGGGGAGCCGGACCGGACCTCGGGTTTGAGACTCGTGGCCAGGCTAACGAGCAGCCTCGGACAGGGGGAGCCCGGCCGCGCATGCGCAGACACACACACACTCTCACCACTCAGTGATATGAGCCGGGGAGGCATTGACCACTGGGAGAAGTCCGGACGGACCGCGGACTTCAGACTCGTAGCCAGGCTAAACCCAGCCCTTCGGACAGGGGGAGCCCGGCCGCGCATGCGCAGACACACACACATCACTGGACTGACTGCTATGAGCTAGGGGGGTCAGCTGGCCGCTGTGAGAAGCTACGGGGAGCCGGACCGGACCTCGGGTTTGAGACTCGTGGCCAGGCTAACGAGCAGCCTCGGACAGGGGGAGCCCGGCCGCGCATGCGCAGACACACACACACTCTCACCCACTCAGTGATATGAGCGGGGGGCATCTGACCACTGGGAGAAGCTACGGACCGGACGCGGACTTCAGACTCGTAGCCAGGGTAAACCCAGCCCTCGGACAGGGGGAGCCGGCCGCGCATGCGCAGACACACACACACTCACTGGACTGACTGCTATGAGCTACGGGGGGTCAGCTGGCCGCTGTGAGAAGCTACGGGGAGCCGGACGGACCTCGGGTTTGAGACTCGTGGCCAGGCTAACGAGCAGCCCTCGGACAGGGGGAGCCGGCCGCGCATGCGCAGACACACACACACTCACTGGACTGACTGCTATGAGCTACGGGGGGTCAGTGGCCGCTGTGAGAAGCTACGGGGAGCCGGACGGACCTCGGGTTTGAGACTCGTGGCCAGGCTAACGAGCAGCCCTCGGACAGGGGGAGCCCGGCCGCGCATGCGCAGACACACACACACTCACTGGACTGACTGCTATGAGCCGGGGGGGTCAGCTGGCCGCTGTGAGAAGCTAGGGGAGCGGACCGGACTCGGGTTTGAGACTCGTGGCCAGGCTAACGAGCAGCCCTCGGACAGGGGGAGCCCGGCCGCGCATGCGCAGACACACACACACTCTCACCCACTCAGTGATATGAGCCGGGAGGCATCTGACCACTGGGAGAAGCTACGGACCGGACCGCGGACTTCAGACTCGTAGTCAGGGTAAACCCAGCCCTTCGGACAGGGGGAGCCCGGCGCGCATGCGCAGACACCACACACTCACTGGACTGACTGCTATGAGCTACGGGGGGTCAGCTGGCCGCTGTGAGAAGCTACGGGGAGCCGGACCGGACCTCGGGTTTGAGACTCGTGGCCAGGCTAACGAGCAGCCTCGGACAGGGGGAGCCGGCCGCGCATGCGCAGACACACACACACTCACTGGACTGACTGCTATGAGCTACGGGGGGTCAGCTGGCCGCTGTGAGAAGCTACGGGGAGCCGGACGGACCTCGGGTTTGAGACTCGTGGCCAGGCTAACGAGCAGCCCTCGGACAGGGGGAGCCCGGCCGCGCATGCGCAGACACACACACACCACTGGACTGATGCTATGAGCTACGGGGGTCAGCTGCCGCTGTGAGAAGCTACGGGGAGCCGGACCGGACCTCGGGTTTGAGACTCGTACCAGGCTAACGAGCAGCCCTCGGACAGGGGGAGCCCGGCCGCGCATGCGCAGACACACACACTCTCACCCACTCATGATATGAGCCGGGGAGGCATCTGGACCGCTGGGAGAAGCTACGGACCGGACCGCGGACTTGAGACTCGTAGCCAGGCTAACGAGCAGCCTCGGACAGGGGGAGCCCGGCCGCGCATGCGCAGACACACACACACTCACTGGACTGACTGCTATGAGCTACGGGGGGTCAGCTGGCCGCTGTGAGAAGCTACGGGGGCCGGACCGGACCTCGGGTTTGAGACTCGTGGCCAGGCTAACGAGCAGCCCTCGGACAGGGGGAGCCCGGCCGCGCATGCGCAGACACACACACACTCTCACCCACTCAGTGATATGAGCCGGGGAGGCATCTGACCACTGGGAGAAGCTACGGACCGGACCGCGGACTTCAGACTCGTAGTCAGGGTAAACCAGCCCTTCGGACAGGGGGAGCCCGGCCGCGCATGCGCAGACACACACACACTCACTGGACTGATGCTATGAGCTACGGGGGGTCAGCTGGCCGCTGTGAGAAGCTACGGGGAGCGGACCGGACCTCGGGTTTGAGACTCGTGGCCAGGCTAACGAGCAGCCCTCGGACAGGGGGAGCCCGGCCGCGCATGCGCAGACACACACACACTCACTGGACTGACTGCTATGAGCTACGGGGGGTCAGCTGGCCGCTGTGAGAAGCTACGGGGAGCCGGACCGGACCTCGGGTTTGAGACTCGTGGCCAGGCTAACGAGCAGCCCTCGGACAGGGGGAGCCCGGCCGCGCATGCGCAGACACACACACACTCTCACCCACTCAGTGATATGAGCCGGGGAGGCATCTGACCACTGGGAGAAGCTACGGACCGGACCGCGGACTTCAGACTCGTAGCCAGGGTAAACCAGCCCTTCGGACAGGGGGAGCCCGAGCCGCGCATGCGCAGACACACACACACTCACTGGACTGACTGCTATGAGCTACGGGGGGTCAGCTGGCCGCTGTGAGAAGCTACGGGGAGCCGGACCGGACCTCGGGTTTGAGACTCGTGGCCAGGCTAACGAGCAGCCCTCGGACAGGGGGAGCCGGCCGCGCATGCGCAGACACACACACACTCACTGGATGACTGCTATGAGCTACGGGGGGTCAGCTGGCCGCTGTGAGAAGCTACGGGGAGCCGGACGGACCTCGGGTTGAGACTCGTGGCCAGGCTAACGAGCAGCCCTCGGACAGGGGGAGCCGGCCGCATGCGCAGACACACACACACTCTCACCCACTCACTGATATGAGCCGGGGGAGGCATCTGACCACTGGGAGAAGCTACGGACCGGACCGCGGACTTCAGACTCGTAGCCAGGCTAACGAGCAGCCCTCGGACAGGGGGAGCCGGCCGCGCATGCGCAGACACACACACACTCACTGGACTGACTGCTATGAGCTACGGGGGGTCAGTGGCCGCTGTGAGAAGCTACGGGGAGCCGGACCGGACCTCGGGTTTGAGACTCGTGGCCAGGCTAACGAGCAGCCCTCGGACAGGGGGAGCCCGGCCGCGCATGCGCAGACACACACACACTCACTGGACTGACTGCTATGAGCTCGGGGGGTCAGCTGGCCGCTGTGAGAAGCTACGGGGAGCCGGACGGACCTCGGGTTTGAGACTCGTGGCCAGGCTAACGAGCAGCCCTCGGACAGGGGGAGCCCGGCCGCGCATGCGCAGACACACACACACTCTGGACTGACTGCTATGAGCTATGGGGGGGTCAGCTGGCCGCTGTGAGAAGCTACGGGGAGCCGGACGGACCTCGGGTTTGAGACTCGTGGCCAGGCTAACGAGCAGCCTCGGACAGGGGGAGCCCGGCCGCGCATGCGCAGACACACACACACTCTCACCCACTCAGTGATATGAGACGGGGAGGCATGACCACTGGGAGAAGCTACGGACCGGACCGGGACTTCAGACTCGTAGCCAGGGTAAACCCAGCCCTCGGACAGGGGGAGCCCGGCCGCGCATGCGCAGACACACACACACTCACTGGACTGACTGCTATGAGCTACGGGGGGTCAGCTGGCCGCTGTGAGAAGCTACGGGGAGCCGGACCGGACCTCGGGTTTGAGACTCGTGGCCAGGCTAACGAGCAGCCCTCGGACAGGGGGAGCCGGCCGCGCATGCGCAGACACACACACACTCACTGGACTGATGCTATGAGCTACGGGGGGTCAGCTGGCCGCTGTGAGAAGCTACGGGGAGCCGGACCGGACCTCGGGTTTGAGACTCGTGGCCAGGCTAACGAGCAGCCCTCGGACAGGGGGAGCCCGGCCGCGCATGCGCAGACACACACACACTCACTGGACTGACTGCTATGAGCTACGGGGGGTCAGGGCCGCTGTGAGAAGCTACGGGGAGCCGGACGGACCTCGGGTTTGAGACTCGTGGCCAGGCTAACGAGCAGCCCTCGGACAGGGGGAGCCCGGCCGCGCATGCGCAGACACACACACACTCTCACCCACTCAGTGATATGAGACGGGAGGCATGGACATGGGAGAAGCTACGGACGGACGCGGACTTCAGACTCGTAGCCAGGCTAAACGAGCAGCCTCGGACAGGGGGAGCCCGGCCGCGCATGCGCAGACAACACACACTCACTGGACTGACTGCTATGAGCTACGGGGGGGTCAGCTGGCCGCTGTGAGAAGCTACGGGGAGCCGGACCGGACCTCGGGTTTGAGACTCGTGGCCAGGCTAACGAGCAGCCCTCGGACAGGGGGAGCCCGGCGCGCATGCGCAGACACAACACACTCTCACACTCAGTGATATGAGCCGGGAGGCATGACCACTGGGAGAAGCTACGGACCGGACGCGGACTTCAGACTCGTAGCCAGGCTAAAACCCAGCCTTCGGACAGGGGGAGCCGGCCGCGCATGCGCAGACACACACACACTCACTGGACTGACTGCTATGAGCTACGGGGGGTCAGCTGGCCGCTGTGAGAAGCTAGGGGAGCCGGACCGGACCTCGGGTTTGAGACTCGTGGCCAGGCTAACGAGCAGCCCTCGGACAGGGGGAGCCGGCCGCGCATGCGCAGAACACACACACTCACTGGACTGACTGCTATGAGCTACGGGGGGTCAGCTGGCCGCTGTGAGAAGCTACGGGGAGCCGGACCGGACCTCGGGTTTGAGACTCGTGGCCAGGCTAACGAGCAGCCCTCGGACAGGGGGAGCCGGCCGCGCATGCGCAGACACACACACACTCTCACCCACTCAGTGATATGAGCCGGGGAGGCATCTGACCACTGGGAGAAGCTACGGACGGACCGCGGACTTCAGACTCGTAGTCAGGGTAAACCCAGCCCTTCGGACAGGGGGAGCCCGCCGCGCATGCGCAGACACACACACACTCACTGGACTGACTGCTATGAGCTACGGGGGGTCAGCTGGCCGCTGTGAGAAGCTACGGGGAGCCGGACCGGACCTCGGGTTTGAGACTCGTGGCCAGGCTAACGAGCAGCCCTCGGACAGGGGGAGCTCGGCCCGGCATGCGCAGACACACACACACTCACTGGACTGATGCTATGAGCTACGGGGGGTCAGCTGGCCGCTGTGAGAAGCTACGGGGAGCCGGACCGGACCTCGGGTTTGAGACTCGTGGCCAGGCTAACGAGCAGCCCTCGGACAGGGGGAGCCCGGCCGCGCATGCGCAGACACACACACACTCACTGGACTGACTGCTATGAGACGGGGGGTCAGCTGCCGCTGTGAGAAGCTACGGGGAGCGGACCGGACTCGGGTTTGAGACTCGTGGCCAGGCTAACGAGCAGCCCTCGGACAGGGGGAGCCGGCCGCGCATGCGCAGACACACACCACTCTCACCCACTCAGTGATATGAGCCGGGGAGGCATTGACCACTGGGAGAAGCTACGGACCGGACCGCGGACTTGAGACTCGTGGCCAGGCTAACGAGCAGCCTTCGGACAGGGGGAGCCCGGCCGCGCATGCGCAGACACACACACACTCACTGGGACTGCTATGAGCTACGGGGGGTCAGCTGGCCGCTGTGAGAAGCTACGGGGAGCGGACGGACCTCGGGTTTGAGACTCGTGGCCAGGCTAACGAGCAGCCTCGGACAGGGGGAGCCCGGCCGCGCATGCGCAGACACACACACACTCTCACCACTCAGTGATATGAGCCGGGGAGGCATCTGACCACTGGGAGAAGCTACGGACCGGACGCGGACTCAGACTCGTAGCCAGGCTAACCCAGCCTTCGGACGGGGAGCCCGGCCGCGCATGCGCAGACACAACACACACTCACTGGACTGACTGCTATGAGCTACGGGGGGTCAGCTGGCCATGTGAGAAGCTACGGGGAGCCGGACCGGACCTCGGGTTTGAGACTCGTGCCAGGCTAACGAGCAGCCCTCGGACAGGGGGAGCCCGGCCGCGCATGCGCAGACACACACACTCACTGGACTGACTGCTATGAGCTACGGGGGGTCAGCTGGCCGCTGTGAGAAGCTACGGGGAGCCGGACCGGACCTCGGGTTTGAGACTCGTGGCCAGGCTAACGAGCAGCCCTCGGACAGGGGGAGCCCGGCGCGCATGCGCAGACACACACACACTCACTGGACTGACTGCTATGAGCTACGGGGGGTCAGCTGGCCGCTGTGAGAAGCTACGGGGAGCCGGACCGGACCTCGGGTTTGAGACTCGTGGCCAGGCTAACGAGCAGCCCTCGGACAGGGGGAGCCGGCCGCGCATGCGCAGACACACACACACTCACTGGACTGACTGCTATGAGCTACGGGGGTCAGCTGGCGCTGTGAGAAGCTACGGGGAGCCGGACCGGACCTCGGGTTTGAGACTCGTGGCCAGGCTAACGAGCAGCCCTCGGACAGGGGGAGCCCGGCCGCGCATGCGCAGACACACACACACTCTCACCCACTCAGTGATATGAGCCGGGGAGGCATCTGACCACTGGGAGAAGCTACGGACCGGACCGCGGACTTCAGACTCGTAGCCAGGCTAAACCCAGCCCTTCGGACAGGGGGAGCCCGGCCGCGCATGCGCAGACACACACACACTCACTGGACTGACTGCTATGAGCTACGGGGGGTCAGCTGGCCGCTGTGAGAAGCTACGGGGAGCCGGACCGGACCTCGGGTTTGAGACTCGTGGCCAGGCTAACGAGCAGCCCTCGGACAGGGGGAGCCCGGCCGCGCATGCGCAGACACACACACTCTCACCCACTCAGTGATATGAGCCGGGGGGCATCTGACCACTGGGAGAAGCTACGGACCGGACCGCGGACTCAGACTCGTAGCCAGGCTAAACCAGCCTTCGGACAGGGGGAGCCGGCCGCGCATGCGCAGACACACACACACTCACTGGACTGACTGCTATGAGCTACGGGGGGTCAGCTGGCCGCTGTGAGAAGCTACGGGGAGCCGGACCGGACCTCGGGTTTGAGACTCGTGGCCAGGCTAACGAGCAGCCCTCGGACAGGGGGAGCCCGGCCGCGCATGCGCAGACACACACACACTCTACCACTCAGTGATATGAGCCGGGGAGGCATCTGACCACTGGGAGAAGCTACGGACCGGACCGCGGACTTCAGACTCGTAGCCAGGCTAAACCAGCCCTTCGGACAGGGGGAGCCCGGCGGCCGCGCATGCGCAGACACACACACATCACTGGACTGACTGCTATGAGCTACGGGGGGTCAGCTGGCCGCTGTGAGAAGCTACGGGGAGCCGGACCGGACCTCGGGTTTGAGACTCGTGGCAGGCTAACGAGCAGCCCTCGGACAGGGGGAGCCCGGCCGCGCATGCGCAGACACACACACTCTCACCCACTCAGTGATATGAGCGGAGGGGGGAGGCATCTGACCACTGGGAGAAGCTACGGACCGGACCTCGGACTTCAGACTCGTGGCCAGGCTAAACCAGCCCTTCGGACAGGGGGAGCCCGGCCGCGCATGCGCAGACACACACACACTCACTGGACTGACTGCTATGAGCTACGGGGGGTCAGCTGGCCGCTGTGAGAAGCTACGGGGAGCCGGACCGGACCTGGTTTGAGACTCGTGCCAGGCTAACGAGCAGCCCTCGGACAGGGGGAGCCCGGCCGCGCATGCGCAGACAACACACACTCACTGGACTGACTGCTATGAGCTACGGGGGGTCAGCTGGCCGCTGTGAGAAGCTACGGGGAGCCGGACCGGACCTCGGGTTTGAGACTCGTGGCAGGCTAACGAGCAGCCTCGGACAGGGGGAGCCCGGCCGCGCATGCGCAGACACACACACACTCACTGGACTGACTGATAGAGCTACGGGGGGTCAGCTGGCCGCTGAGAAGCTACGGGGAGGACGGACTCGGGTTTGAGACTCGTGGCCAGGCTAACGAGCAGCCCTCGGACAGGGGGAGCCGGGCCGCGCATGCGCAGACACACACACTCTCACACACTCAGTGATATGAGCGACGGGAGGCATCTGACCACTGGGAGAAGCTACGGACCGGACCGCGGACTTCAGACTCGTAGCCAGGCTAAACCCAGCCCTTCGGACAGGGGGAGCCCGGCCGCGCATGCGCAGACACACACACACTCACTGGACTGACTGCTATGAGCTACGGGGGGTCAGCTGGCCGCTGTGAGAAGCTACGGGGAGCCGGACCGGACCTCGGGTTGAGACTCGTGGCCAGGCTAACGAGCAGCCCTCGGACAGGGGGAGCCCGGCCGCGCATGCGCAGACACACACACTCTCACCCACTCAGTGAGTATGAGACGGGGAGGCAGCTGCCATGGGAGAAGCTACGGACGGACCTCGGGTTTGAGACTCGTGGCCAGGCTAAAAGCAGCCCTCGGACAGGGGGAGCCGGCCGCGCATGCGCAGACACACACACTCACTGGACTGATGCTATGAGCTACGGGGGGTCAGCTGGCCGCTGTGAGAAGCTACGGGGAGCCGGACCGGACCTCGGGTTTGAGACTCGTGGCCAGGCTAACGAGCAGCCCTCGGACAGGGGGAGCCCGGCCGCGCATGCGCAGACACACACACACTCTCACCCACTCAGTGATATGAGCCGGGGAGGCATTGACCACTGGGAGAAGCTACGGACCGGACGCGGACTTCAGACTCGTAGCCAGGCTAAACCAGCCTTCGGACAGGGGGAGCCCGGCCGCGCATGCGCAGACACCACCACACTCATGGACTGACTGCTATGAGCTACGGGGGGGTCAGCTGGCCGCTGTGAGAAGCTACGGGGAGCCGGACCGGACCTCGGGTTTGAGACGTGGCCAGGCTAACGAGCAGCCCGGGACAGGGGGAGCCCGCCGCGCATGCGCAGACACACACACACTCTCACCCACTCAGTGATATGAGCCGGGGAGGCATCTGACCACTGGGAGAAGCTACGGACCGGACCTCGGACTTCAGACTCGTAGCCAGGCTAAAACCAGCCCTTCGGACAGGGGGAGCCCGGCCGCGCATGCGCAGACACACACACACTCAGGACTGACTGCTATGAGCCGGGGGGTCAGCTGGCCGCTGTGAGAAGCTACGGGGAGCCGGACCGGACCTCGGGTTTGAGACTCGTGGCCAGGCTAACGAGCAGCCCTCGGACAGGGGGAGCCCGGCCGCGCATGCGCAGACACACACACACTCACTGGACTGACTGCTATGAGCTACGGGGGGTCAGCTGGCGCTGTGAGAGAAGCTACGGGGAGCCGGACCGGACCTCGGGTTTGAGACTCGTGGCCAGGCTAACGAGCAGCCCTCGGACAGGGGGAGCCCGGCCGCGCATGCGCAGACACACACACACTCTCACCCACTCAGTGATATGAGCCGGGGAGGCATCTGACCACTGGGAGAAGCTACGGACCGGACCTCGGGTTTGAGACTCGTAGCCAGGCTAAAAGCAGCCCTCGGACAGGGGGAGCCCGGCCGCGCATGCGCAGACACACACACACTCACTGGACTGACTGCTATGAGCTACGGGGGGTCAGCTGGCCGCTGTGAGAAGCTACGGGGAGCCGGACCGGACCTCGGGTTTGAGACTCGTGGCCAGGCTAACGAGCAGCCCTCGGACAGGGGGAGCCGGCCGCGCATGCGCAGACACACCACACTCACTGGACTGACTGCTATGAGCTACGGGGGGTCAGTGGCCGCCTGTGAGAAGCTACGGGGAGCGGACGGACTGGGTTTGAGACTCGTGGCCAGGCTAACGGCAGCCCTCGGACAGGGGGAGCCGGCCGCGCATGCGCAGACACACACACACTCACTGGACTGACTGCTATGAGCTACGGGGGGTCAGCTGGCCGCTGTGAGAAGCTACGGGGAGCGGACGGACCTCGGTTTGAGACTCGTGGCCAGGGCTACCGAGCAGCCTCGGACAGGGGGAGCCCGGCCGCGCATGCGCAGACACACACACACTCACTGGACTGACTGCTATGAGCTACGGGGGGTCAGCTGGCCGCTGTGAGAAGCTACGGGGAGCCGGACGGACCTCGGGTTTGAGACTCGTGGCCAGGCTAACGAGCAGCCTCGGACAGGGGGAGCCGGCCGCGCATGCGCAGACACACACACACTCTCACCCACTCAGTGATATGAGCCGGGGAGGCATCTGACCACTGGGAGAAGCTACGGACCGGACCGCGGACTCAGACTCGTAGCCAGGCTAAACCCAGCCCTTCGGACAGGGGGAGCCGGCCGCGCATGCGCAGACACACACACACTCACTGGACTGACTGCTATGAGCTACGGGGGGTCAGCTGGCCGCTGTGAGAAGCTACGGGGAGCCGGACCGGACTCGGGTTTGAGACTCGTGGCAGGCTAACGAGCAGCCCTCGGACAGGGGGAGCCCGGCCGCGCATGCGCAGACACACACACACTCTCACCCCTCAGTGATATGAGCCGGGGAGGCATCTGACCACTGGGAGAAGCTACGGACCGGACCGCGGACTCAGACTCGTAGCCAGGCTAACCCAGCCCTTCGGACAGGGGGAGCCCGGCCGCGCATGCGCAGACACACACACACTCACTGGACTGATGCTATGAGCTACGGGGGTCAGCTGGCCGCTGTGAGAAGCTACGGGGAGCCGGACCGGACCTCGGGTTGAGACTCGTGGCCAGGCTAACGAGCAGCCCTCGGACAGGGGGAGCCCGGCCGCGCATGCGCAGACACACACACACTCACTGGACTGACTGCTATGAGCTACGGGGGGTCAGCTGGCCGCTGTGAGAAGCTACGGGGAGCCGGACGGACCTCGGGTTTGAGACTCGTGGCCAGGCTAACGAGCAGCCCTCGGACAGGGGGAGCCCGGCCGCGCATGCGCAGAACACACACACTCTCACCCACTCAGTGATATGAGCGGGGAGGCATCTGACCACTGGGAGAAAGCTACGGACCGGACCTCGGACTTCAGACTCGTAGCCAGGCTAACCAGCCTCGGACAGGGGGAGCCCGCCGCGCATGCGCAGACACACACACACTCACTGGACTGACTGCTATGAGCTACGGGGGGTCAGCTGGCCGCTGTGAGAAGCTACGGGGAGCCGGACCGGACCTCGGGTTTGAGACTCGTGGCCAGGCTAACGAGCAGCCCTCGGACAGGGGGAGCCGGCCGCGCATGCGCAGACACACACACACTCTCACCCACTCAGTGATATGAGACGGGGAGGCATCTGACACTGGGAGAAGTACGGACCGGACGCGGACTTCAGACTCGTAGCCAGGCTAAACCAGCCCTTCGGACAGGGGGAGCCCGGCCGCGCATGCGCAGACACACACACACTCACTGGACTGATGCTATGAGCTACGGGGGGTCAGCTGGCCGCTGTGAGAAGCTACGGGGAGCCGGACGGACCTCGGGTTTGAGACTCGTGGCCAGGCTAACGAGCAGCCCTCGGACAGGGGGAGCCCGGCCGCGCATGCGCAGACACACACACACTCTCACCCACTCAGTGATATGAGCCGGGGAGGCATCGACCACTGGGAGAAGCTACGGGGAGCCGGACCGGACCTCGGACTTCAGACTCGTAGCCAGGCTAAACCAGCCCTTCGGACAGGGGGAGCCCGGCGCGCGCATGCGCAGACACACACACACTCACTGGACTGACTGCTATGAGCTACGGGGGGTCAGCTGGCCGCTGTGAGAAGCTACGGGGAGCCGGACCGGACCTCGGGTTTGAGACTCGTGGCCAGGCTAACGAGCAGCCTCGGACGGGGGAGCCGGCGCGCATGCGCACACACACACTCACTGGACTGACTGCTATGAGCTACGGGGGGTCAGTGGCCCTGTGAGAAGCTACGGGGAGCCGGACCGGACCTCGGGTTTGAGACTCGTGGCCAGGCTAACGAGCAGCCCTCGGACGGGGGAGCCCGGCCGCGCATGCGCAGACACACACACACTCTCACCCACTCAGTGATATGAGCCGGGGAGGCATCTGACACTGGGAGAAGCTACGGACCGGACGCGGACTTCAGACTCGTAGCCAGGCTAAACCCAGCCCTTCGGACAGGGGGAGCCCGGCCGCGCATGCGCAGACACACACACACTCACTGGACTGACTGCTATGAGCTACGGGGGGTCAGCTGGCCGCTGTGAGAAGCTACGGGGAGCCGGACCGGACCTCGGGTTTGAGACTCGTGGCCAGGCTAACGAGCAGCCCTCGGACAGGGGGAGCCCGGCCGCGCATGCGCAGACACACACACACTCTCACCCACTCAGTGATATGAGCCGGGAGGCATCTGACCACTGGGAGAAGCTACGGACGGACCGCGGACTTCAGACTCGTAGCCAGGCTAAACCAGCCCTTCGGACAGGGGGAGCCCGGCCGCGCATGCGCAGACACACACACACTCACTGGACTGACTGCTATGAGCTAGGGGGTCAGCTGGCCGCTGTGAGAAGCTACGGGGAGCCGGACCGGACCTCGGGTTTGAGACTCGTGGCCAGGCTAACGAGCAGCCCTCGGACAGGGGGAGCCCGGCCGCGCATGCGCAGACAACACACAACTCACCACTCAGTGATATGAGCGGGGAGGCATCTGACCACTGGGAGAAGCTACGGACCGGACCGCGGACTCAGACTCGTAGCCAGGCTAAACCCAGCCTTCGGACAGGGGGAGCCCGGCCGCGCATGCGCAGACACACACACACTCACTGGACTGACTGCTATGAGCTACGGGGGGTCAGCTGGCCGCTGTGAGAAGCTACGGGGAGACGGACCGGACCTCGGGTTTGAGACTCGTGGCCAGGCTAACGAGCAGCCCTCGGACAGGGGGAGCCCGGCCGCGCATGCGCAGACACACACACACTCATGGACTGACTGCTATGAGCTACGGGGGGTCAGCTGGCCGCTGTGAGAAGCTACGGGGAGCCGGACCGGACCTCGGGTTTGAGACTCGTGGCCAGGCTAACGAGCAGCCCTCGGACAGGGGGAGCCCGGCCGCGCATGCGCAGACACACACACACTCTCACCACTCAGTGATATGAGGGGGAGGCATCTGACCACTGGGGAGAAGCTACGGACCGGACCGCGGACTTCAGACTCGTAGCCAGGCTAACAGCCCTTCGGACAGGGGGAGCCCGGGCGCGCATGCGCAGACACACACACACTCACTGGACTGACTGCTATGAGCTACGGGGGGTCAGCTGGCCGCTGTGAGAAGCTACGGGGAGCCGGACCGGACCTCGGGTTTGAGACTCGTGGCCAGGCTAACGAGCAGCCCTCGGACAGGGGGAGCCGGGCGCGCATGCGCAGACACACACACACTCACTGGACTGACTGCTATGAGCTACGGGGGGTCAGCTGGCCGCTGTGAGAAGCTACGGGGAGCCGGACCGGACCTCGGGTTTGAGACTCGTGGCCAGGCTAACGAGCAGCCTCGGACAGGGGGAGCCCGGCCGCGCATGCGCAGACACACAACACTCTCACCCACTCAGTGATATGAGCCGGGGAGGCATCTGACCACTGGAGAAGCTACGGACCGGACCGCGGACTTCAGACTCGTAGCCAGGCTAAACCCAGCCCTTCGGACAGGGGGAGCCCGGCCGCGCATGCGCAGACACACACACACTCACTGGACTGACTGCTATGAGCTACGGGGGGTCAGCTGGCCGCTGTGAGAAGCTACGGGGAGCCGGACGGACCTCGGGTTTGAGACTCGTGGCCAGGCTAACGAGCAGCCCTCGGACAGGGGGAGCCGGCCGCGCATGCGCAGACACAACACACTCACTGGACTGACTGCTATGAGCTACGGGGGGTCAGCTGGCCGCTGTGAGAAGCTACGGGGAGCCGGACCGGACTCGGGTTTGAGACTCGTGGCCAGGCACGAGCAGCCCTCGGACAGGGGGAGCCCGGCCGCGCATGCGCAGACACACACACACTCACTGGACTGACTGCTATGAGCTACGGGGGGTCAGCTGGCCGCTGTGAGAAGCTACGGGGAGCCGGACCGGACCTCGGGTTTGAGACTCGTGGCCAGGCTAACGAGCAGCCCTCGGACAGGGGGAGCGGCCGCGCATGCGCAGACACACACACACTCTCACCCACTCAGTGATATGAGCCGGGGAGGCATCTGACCACTGGGAGAAGCTACGGACCGGACCTCGGACTTGAGACTCGTAGCCAGGCTAACGAGCAGCCTTCGGACAGGGGGAGCCCGGCCGCGCATGCGCAGACACACACACACTCACTGGACTGACTGCTATGAGCTACGGGGGGTCAGCTGGCCGCTGTGAGAAGCTACGGGGAGCCGGACCGGACCTCGGGTTTGAGACTCGTGGCCAGGCTAACGAGCAGCCCTCGGACAGGGGGAGCCCGGCCGCGCATGCGCAGACACACACACTCTCACCCACTCAGTGATATGAGCCGGGGAGGCATCTGACCACTGGGAGAAGCTACGGACCGGACCGCGGACTTCAGACTCGTAGCCAGGCTAAACCCAGCCCTTCGGACAGGGGGAGCCCGGCCGCGCATGCGCAGACACACACACACTCACTGGACTGACTGCTATGAGCTACGGGGGGTCAGCTGGCCGCTGTGAGAAGCTACGGGGAGCCGGACGGACCTCGGTTTGAGACTCGTGGCCAGGCTAACGAGCAGCCCTCGGACAGGGGAGCCGGCCCGGCCGCGCATGCGCAGACACACACACACTCACTGGACTGATGCTATGAGCTACGGGGGGTCAGCTGGCCGCTGTGAGAAGCTACGGGAGCCGGACCGGACCTCGGGTTTGAGACTCGTGGCCAGGCTAACGAGCAGCCCTCGGACAGGGGGAGCCCGGCCGCGCATGCGCAGACACACACACACTCACTGGACTGACTGCTATGAGCTACGGGGGGTCAGCTGGCCGCTGTGAGAAGCTACGGGGAGCCGGACCGGACCTCGGGTTTGAGACTCGTGGCCAGGCTAACGAGCAGCCCTCGGACAGGGGGAGCCCGGCCGCGCATGCGCAGACACAACACACTCTCACCCACTCAGTGATATGAGACGGGGAGGCATCTGACCACTGGGAGAAGCTACGGACGGACCTCGGACTCAGACTCGTGGCAGGCAAACCCAGCCCTCGGACAGGGGGAGCCCGGCCGCGCATGCGCAGACACACACACACTCACTGGACTGACTGCTATGAGCTACGGGGGGTCAGCTGGCCGCTGTGAGAAGCTACGGGGAGCCGGACCGGACCTCGGGTTTGAGACTCGTGGCCAGGCTAACGAGCAGCCCTCGGACAGGGGGAGCCCGGCCGCGCATGCGCAGACAAACACACTCACCCACTCTTGATATGAGCCGGGGAGGCAGCTGACCACTGGGAGAAGCTACGGACCGGACCTCGGGTTTGAGACTCGTGGCCAGGCTAAACCAGCCCTTCGGACAGGGGGAGCCGGCCGCGCATGCGCAGACACACACACACTCACTGGACTGACTGCTATGAGCTACGGGGGGTCAGCTGGCCGCTGTGAGAAGCTACGGGGAGCCGGACCGGACCTCGGGTTTGAGACTCGTGGCCAGGCTAACGAGCAGCCCTCGGACAGGGGGAGCCCGGCCGCGCATGCGCAGACACACACACAACTCACACTCAGTGATATGAGCCGGGGAGGCATCTGACCATGGGAGAAGCTACGGACCGGACCGCGGACTCAGACTCGTAGCCAGGCTAAACCCAGCCCTCGGACAGGGGGAGCCCGGCCGCGCATGCGCAGACACACACACACTCACTGGACTGACTGCTATGAGCTACGGGGGGTCAGCTGGCCGCTGTGAGAAGCTACGGGGAGCGGACCGGACCTCGGGTTTGAGACTCGTGGCCAGGCTAACGAGCAGCCCTCGGACAGGGGGAGCCCGGCCGCGCATGCGCAGACACACACACACTCACTGGACTGACTGCTATGAGCTACGGGGGGGTCAGCTGGCCGCTGTGAGAAGCTACGGGGAGCCGGACCGGACCTCGGGTTTGAGACTCGTGGCCAGGCTAACGAGCAGCCCTCGGACAGGGGGAGCCCGGCCGCGCATGCGCAGACACACACACACTCATGGACTGACTGATATGAGCTACGGGGGTCAGCTGGCCGCTGTGAGAAGCTACGGGGAGCCGGACCGGACTCGGGTTTGAGACTCGTGGCCAGGAACGAGCAGCCCTCGGACAGGGGGAGCCCGGCCGCGCATGCGCAGACACCACACACTCACTGGACTGATGCTATGAGCTACGGGGGGTCAGCTGGCCGCTGTGAGAAGCTACGGGGAGCCGGACCGGACCTCGGGTTTGAGACTCGTGGCCAGGCTAACGAGCAGCCCTCGGACAGGGGGAGCCCGGCCGCGCATGCGCAGACACACACACACTCACTGGACTGACTGCTATGAGCTACGGGGGTCAGCTGGCCGCTGTGGAAGCTACGGGGAGCCGGACCGGACCTCGGGTTTGAGACTCGTGGCCAGGCTAACGAGCAGCCCTCGGACAGGGGGAGCCCGGCCGCGCATGCGCAGACACACACACACTCACTGGATGACTGCTATGAGCTACGGGGGGTCAGCTGCCGCTGTGAGAAGCTACGGGGAGCCGGACCGGACCTCGGGTTTGAGACTCGTGGCCAGGCTAACGAGCAGCCCTCGGACAGGGGGAGCCCGGCCGCGCATGCGCAGACACACACACACTCTCCCCACTCAGTGATATGAGCCGGGGAGGCATTGACCAGGAGAAGCTACGGACCGGACCGCGGACTTCAGAACGTAGCCAGGCTAAACCCGCCCTCTTCTCGGACAGGGGGAGCCCGGCCGCGCATGCGCAGACACACACACACTCACTGGACTGACTGCTATGAGCTACGGGGGTCAGCTGGCCGCTGTGAGAAGCTACGGGGAGCCGGACCGGACCTCGGGTTTGAGACTCGTGGCCAGGCTAACGAGCAGCCCTCGGACAGGGGGAGCCCGGCCGCGCATGCGCAGACACACACACACTCACTGGACTGACTGCTATGAGCTACGGGGGGTCAGCTGGCCGCTGTGAGAAGCTACGGGGAGCCGGACCGGACCTCGGGTTTGAGACTCGTGGCCAGGCTAACGAGCAGCCCTCGGACAGGGGGAGCCGGCCGCGCATGCGCAGACACACACACACTCTCACCCACTCAGTGATATGAGCCGGGGAGGCATCTGACCACTGGGAGAAGCTACGGACCGGACCGCGGACTTCAGACTCGTAGCCAGGCTAACCCAGCCCTTCGGACAGGGGGAGCCCGGCCGCGCATGCGCAGACACACACACATCATGGACTGACTGCTATGAGCTACGGGGGGTCAGCTGGCCGCTGTGAGAAGCTACGGGGAGCCGGACCGGACCTCGGGTTTGAGACTCGTGGCCAGGCTAACGAGCAGCCCTCGGACAGGGGGAGCCCGGCCGCGCATGCGCAGACAACACACACACTCACCCACTCAGTGATATGAGCCGGGGAGGGCATGGACCACTGGGAGAAGCTACGGACGGACCGCGGACTTCAGACTCGTAGCCAGGCTAAACCCAGCCTTCGGACAGGGGGAGCCCGGCCGCGCATGCGCAGACACACACACTCACGGACTGACCTATGAGCTACGGGGGGTCAGCTGGCCGCTGTGAGAAGCTACGGGGAGCCGGACCGGACCTCGGGTTTGAGACTCGTGGCCAGGCTAACGAGCAGCCCTCGGACAGGGGGAGCCCGGCCGCGCATGCGCAGACACACACAACTCACCCACTCAGTGATATGAGCCGGGGAGGCATCTGACCACTGGGAGAAGCTACGGACCGGACCGCGGACTTCAGACTCGTAGCCAGGCTAAACCCAGCCCTTCGGACAGGGGGAGCCCGGCCGCGCATGCGCAGACACACACACTCACTGGACTGACTGCTATGAGCTACGGGGGGTCAGCTGGCCGCTGTGAGAAGCTACGGGGAGCCGGACGGACCTCGGGTTTGAGACTCGTGGCCAGGCTAACGAGCAGCCCTCGGACAGGGGGAGCCCCGGCCGCGCATGCGCAGACACACACACACTCTCACCCACTCAGTGATATGAGCGGGGAGGCATCTGACACTGGGAGAAGCTACGGACCGGACCGCGGACTTCAGACTCGTAGCCAGGCTAACCCAGCCTTCGGACAGGGGGAGCCCGGCCGCGCATGCGCAGACACACACACACTCACTGGACTGACTGCTATGAGCTACGGGGGGTCAGCTGGCCGCTGTGAGAAGCTACGGGGAGCCGGACCGGACCTCGGGTTTGAGACTCGTGGCCAGGCTAACGAGCAGCCCTCGGACAGGGGGAGCCGGCCGCGCATGCGCAGACCACACACACTCACTGGACTGACTGCTATGAGCTACGGGGGTCAGCTGGCCGCTGTGAGAAGCTACGGGGAGCCGGACCGGACCTCGGGTTTGAGACTCGTGGCCAGGCTAACGAGCAGCCCTCGGACAGGGGGAGCCGGCCGCGCATGCGCAGACACACACACACTCACTGGATGACTGCTATGAGCTACGGGGGGTCAGCTGGCCGCTGTGAGAAGCTACGGGGAGACGGACCGGACCTCGGGTTTGAGACTCGTGGCCAGGCTAACGAGCAGCCCTCGGACAGGGGGAGCCGGGCGCGCATGCGCAGACACACACACATCTCACCCACTCAGTGATATGAGCCGGGGAGGCATCTGACACTGGGAGAAGCTACGGACCGGACCGCGGACTCAGACTCGTAGCCAGGCTAAAACCAGCCCTTCGGACAGGGGGAGCCCGGCCGCGCATGCGCAGACACACACACACTCACTGGACTGACTGCTATGAGCTACGGGGGGTCAGCTGGCCGCTGTGAGAAGCTACGGGGAGCCGGACCGGACCTCGGGTTTGAGATCGTGGCCAGGCTAACGAGCAGCCCTCGGACAGGGGGAGCCCGGCCGCGCATGCGCAGACACACACACATCACTGGACTGACTGCTATGAGCTACGGGGGGGTCAGCTGGCCGCTGTGAGAAGCTAGGGAGCCGGACCGGACCTGGGTTTGAGACTCGTGGCCAGGCTAACGAGCAGCCCTCGGACAGGGGGAGCCCGGCCGCGCATGCGCAGACACACACACACTCACTGGACTGACTGCTATGAGCTACGGGGGGTCAGCTGGCCGCTGTGAGAAGCTACGGGGAGCCGGACCGGACCTCGGGTTTGAGACTCGTGGCCAGGCTAACGAGCAGCCCTCGGACAGGGGGAGCCCGGCCGCGCATGCGCAGACACACACACACTCACTGGACTGACTGCTATGAGCTACGGGGGGTCAGCTGGCCGCTGTGAGAAGCTACGGGGAGCCGGACCGGACCTCGGGTTTGAGACTCGTGGCCAGGCTAACGAGCAGCCCTCGGACAGGGGGAGCCCGGCCGCGCATGCGCAGACACACACACACTCTCACCCACTCAGTGATATGAGCCGGGGAGGCATCTGACCACTGGGAGAAGCTACGGACCGGACCGCGGACTTCAGACTCGTAGCCAGGCTAAACCCAGCCCTTCGGACAGGGGGAGCCCGGCCGCGCATGCGCAGACACACACACACTCACTGGACTGACTGCTATGAGCTACGGGGGGTCAGCTGGCCGCTGTGAGAAGCTACGGGGAGCCGGACCGGACCTCGGGTTGAGACTCGTGGCCAGGCTAACGAGCAGCCCTCGGACAGGGGGAGCCCGGCGCGCATGCGCAGACACACACACACTCACTGGACTGACTGCTATGAGCTACGGGGGGTCAGCTGGCGCTGTGAGAAGCTACGGGGAGCGGAGGACTCGGGTTTGAGACTCGTGGCCAGGCTAACGAGCAGCTCGGACAGGGGGAGCCCGGCGCGCATGCGCAGACACACACACACTCACTGGACTGACTGCTATGAGCTACGGGGGGTCAGCTGGCCGCTGTGAGAAGCTACGGGGAGCCGGACCGGACCTCGGGTTTGAGACTCGTGGCCAGGCTAACGAGCAGCCCTCGGACAGGGGGAGCCCGGCCGCGCATGCGCAGACACACACACACTCACCCACTCAGTGATATGAGCCGGGGAGGCATCTGACCACTGGGAGAAGCTACGGACCGGACCGCGGACTTCAGACTCGTAGCCAGGCTAAACCCAGCCTTCGGACAGGGGGAGCCGGCCGCGCATGCGCAGACACACACACACTCACTGGACTGACTGCTATGAGCTACGGGGGGTCAGCTGGCCGCTGTGAGAAGCTACGGGGAGCCGGACGGACCTCGGGTTTGAGACTCGTGGCCAGGCTAACGAGCAGCCCTCGGACAGGGGGAGCCCGGCCGCGCATGCGCAGACACACACACACTCTCACACTCAGTGATATGAGCCGGGGAGGCATCTGACCACTGGGAGAAGCTACGGACCGGACCGCGGACTTCAGACTCGTAGCCAGGCTAAACCCAGCCCTTCGGACAGGGGGAGCCCGGCCGCGCATGCGCAGACACACACACACTCACTGGACTGACTGCTATGAGCTACGGGGGGTCAGCTGGCCGCTGTGAGAAGCTACGGGGAGCCGGACGGACCTCGGGTTGAGACTCGTGGCCAGGCTAACGAGCAGCCCTCGGACAGGGGGAGCCCGGCCGCGCATGCGCAGACACACACACACTCACTGGACTGACTGCTATGAGCTACGGGGGTCAGCTGGCCGCTGTGAGAAGCTACGGGGAGCCGGAACGGACCTCGGGTTTGAGACTCGTGGCCAGGCTAACGAGCAGCCCTCGGACAGGGGGACCGGCCGCGCATGCGCAGACAACACACACACTCATGGACTGACTGCTATGAGCTACGGGGGGGTCAGCTGGCCGCTGTGAGAAGCTACGGGGAGCCGGACCGGACCTCGGGTTGAGACTCGTGGCCAGGCTAACGAGCAGCCCTCGGACAGGGGGAGCCCGGCCGCGCATGCGCAGACACACACACACTCTCACCCACTCAGTGATATGAGCCGGGGAGGCATCTGACCACTGGGAGAAGCTACGGACCGGACCGCGGACTTCAGACTCGTAGCCAGGCTAAAACCCAGCCCTTCGGACAGGGGGAGCCCGGCCGCGCATGCGCAGACACACACACACTCACTGGACTGACTGCTATGAGCTACGGGGGGTCAGCTGGCGCTGTGAGAAGCTACGGGGAGCCGGACCGGACCTCGGGTTTGAGACTCGTGGCCAGGCTAACGAGCAGCCCTCGGACAGGGGGAGCCCGGCCGCGCATGCGCAGACACACACACACTCTCACCCACTCAGTGATATGAGCCGGGGGAGGCATCTGACCACTGGGAGAAGCTACGGACCGGACCGCGGACTTCAGACTCGTAGCCAGGCTAAAAGCAGCCCTTCGGACAGGGGGAGCCCGGCCGCGCATGCGCAGACACACACACACTCACTGGACTGATGCTATGAGCTACGGGGGGTCAGCTGGCCGCTGTGAGAAGCTACGGGGAGCCGGACCGGACTCGGGTTTGAGACGTGGCCAGGCTAACGAGCAGCCCTCGGACAGGGGGAGCCCGGGCCGCGCATGCGCAGACACACACACACTCACTGGACTGACTGCTATGAGCTACGGGGGGGTCAGCTGGCCGCTGTGAGAAGCTACGGGGAGCCGGACCGGACCTCGGGTTTGAGACTCGTGGCCAGGCTAACGAGCAGCCCTCGGACAGGGGGAGCCCGGGCGCATGCGCAGACACACACACACTCACTGGACTGATGCTATGAGCTACGGGGGGTCAGCTGGCCGCTGTGAGAAGCTACGGGGAGCCGGACCGGACCTCGGGTTTGAGACTCGTGGCCAGGCTAACGAGCAGCCCTCGGACAGGGGGAGCCCGGCCGCGCATGCGCAGACACACACACACTCACTGGACTGACTGCTATGAGCTACGGGGGGTCAGCTGGCCGCTGTGAGAGCTACGGGGAGCCGGACCGGACCTCGGGTTTGAGACTCGTGGCCAGGCTAACGAGCAGCCCTCGGACAGGGGGAGCCGGCCGCGCATGCGCAGACACACACACACTCTCACCCACTCAGTGATATGAGCCGGGGAGGCATCTGACACTGGGAGAAGCTACGGACCGGACCTCGGACTTCAGACTCGTAGCCAGGCTAACCCAGCCCTTCGGACAGGGGGAGCCCGGCCGCGCATGCGCAGACACACACACACTCACTGGACTGACTGCTATGAGCTACGGGGGGTCAGCTGGCCGCTGTGAGAAGCTACGGGGAGCCGGAACGGACCTCGGGTTTGAGACTCGTGGCCAGGCTAACGAGCAGCCTCGGACAGGGGGAGCCCGGCGCGCATGCGCAGACACACAACACTCTCACACTCAGTGATATGCTAGGGGAGGCATTGACCACTGGGAGAAGCTACGGACCGGACCGCGGACTTCAGACTCGTAGCCAGGCTAAACCCAGCCCTCGGACAGGGGGAGCCCGGCCGCGCATGCGCAGACACACACACACTCACTGGACTGATGCTATGAGCTACGGGGGGTCAGCTGGCCGCTGTGAGAAGCTACGGGGAGCGGACCGGACTCGGGTTTGAGACTCGTGGCCAGGCTAACGAGCAGCCCTCGGACAGGGGGGCCCGGCCGCGCATGCGCAGACACACACACACTCTCACCCACTCAGTGCTATGAGC